>JAXGGA010020182.1:0-18724 GCA_038373865.1 Uloborus plumipes | reverse complement strand
GAAGTTACGTTGTAATGTCCTTGTAGAACAATATCTCCCCAAATTTAAACTGACATTTACTGCGATGTAATAACGTGTGACCATTAATAATGCCAACTTATGCGGCATCAGGTGACTTCTTTGATTTATTACCTAAGGAGAGATATTGCGTCTTTGTTCAGAGTAACAGTGTCAACACGCGTAAAGCCGTTTGTTTGGAAAAATTCAATGTGGTGAGATGTCGTGACAAAATTGCATAATTTATTGTGTGGGGGCGAAAGGACAAGGTTATATAATAGTATGATCAAAAACAATTTTTTTTCTACTCCACAAATACGTGCTTACGTCGCCCAAACTCAAATCATCTTTTCCTTTTCCTCGAAATTTTTCTGATGCTCAGGACCCTAAGTAATGTCGAATTGACAAGAAGCAGAGGTTCCCAAAGTGGGTGGCGTAGGGCGAGGCGAGGGATGCCGCGAACTGTTCACGGTATCAATATCCAGTTGCACTTATTTATTGCGAAGACGAAGGTAATACAATTTTCGTATAAATGTAATTCCGTTATTAAAAGTTAAGTAATAAACAGCAAAACGGGGAAAAGGAATTGATGCTATTACGTTATAGCCATAAATTCGCTTTAATTTGGCGCTACTGTATGTAGATAACAAATAAATTAAGGTGCCGTGAGAAAATTAATTCTTCAAACATGCCTCGAGTGGGAAAAGATAGGGAACCCTTGCGCAATACTGCCGTGGGAAGGTAAAGGCATCTGTAAATATTTCATTTTTTCATCTATTGTACTTAAGCTTTATTTGACAAGCTAGCTTACTTAGTTTCCACATAAAATATAGCCCCCCCCCCAAAAAAAAAAGAGATCAACGTTCAAAATTTCGCTTTTGTTAGAATGATGTACAATGCATGTTTCTTCAAATATCTAAAAAATTTATTTCTGCAGATGTTGCCCCCTTTACCTTCTCTTGGCAGTATAGCACTTAAAAGCGAACAACTGAAAAAATCATGCTTCTTCTCGCCTGTGTACTTGTGAACTATTTGTGCACATTAATTTTCAATTGAATAATTAAAAATTAATTAAAAATCAATTATTTTATGCAAAAATTAAAAAAACGGAAATACACCCCAAACTTGTGCACTGTCCAGTCATTATTAAAAAAGTCGGAATCTGTCGATGGCCAAAATGCATTTTGCCTAGGTATTGCTGAAGGAAACGCGGAAATGTTGCACACAAAAGAATCAAGTTGAGGAGACAATTAATATTTGCAGGAGCAATTATGCATTTCCAAATTTGTAAAAGTAGTCTAGACTTTATCATCTCTGCCTTATTTATTTAATTTTTCCTAATTCAGTTGCAAAACAAGCTTCTTTAAAATGATACTGGATATCCCAAGTTATTACGTATTATTAGTGCATGCATGTAACAGAAATGAAAATGTTGTGTTCAAGTTAGGTCGGAGGATCGCTAACTTAGACAGATGCTTTCTTTTTTCTTTTTTGGGGACATACTTGTATATTTGTAACTTGTCCTGAGGTAAAGTATTATGTATATTCCTTAAAATGGAATACTTAATTGAAATTGAGAACACGATGAATTTGCTATTAGGGGTAAAAGTTCAAAGCTATCCCAAGTAGCAAGCCCATTTGAGTGTAGTTAATAGACCCTTCCAGCATTCGCGTGAGTGCAAAGTCTACCACAAAACCAGAAATAAGTTTTTTATAAGTATTTAAATGCATTTTACTTTTATTTCGCTGGCTTGTCACAGTGTGATTTACTTTTTTATTGTTTAATAAATACATTATAAAGCTTAATTTATGTTTGCCGTTTATGAGAGGAGAAAAAGTGCTACACGAGCTCACAGCTCACTCTTATTGTCCGCAAAGCATAGAAGACGAGTTTTGCGCAACACATCGACAATCTGAAACAGCAAAAATTACATTAGACGAGCGATAATTACCCGAACAGTTTTGCTTGTGATAAATCGCTTTTGCAAAAAGTAGACCAGTAATAAGGATGAACCAAAACCTTATAAGCAACAAAATATTAGCGAACGGTGAAAACTTCCTGATATTTGCGTGTCTGGCCGACCTCAATGCGATTTGCTAAGCTTAAAATTGCAGTCTGTAATTTTTACAGACTTGATAGCGATTTTATTGTTCAAACCTTCGCAAAGTTAAAGTTTTACTCTCTCCACAGATTGAGTTACATTGTTCCTAATTGTTCAAGTGAAAACTTATTTGAAGTTCTTAAGTAGAATATTTACCTTAGAGATTGATGCTTCATAAGCAGCATGGTTGTACCAGCTATATACCAACGTCAAACTTCACAATAATGCGGTCTTTAAAATGGAATCAACATTTGACAAACTGATTCCTTGAGCAGTTTGAAAATTTGAGGTTATTATAACTTTAGTGTATCTTCTGCCCTGTAATGAAAGCTGTTATTGATTTTGTTGACCTTCATTTCTGTAGGAATTGGAAATAAAATGACCTAGACCATCTTTGTGAGAGCATTCAATGTCGAAATGATTTTTGATTTGACAAATGGAATCTCGATTATTTTTCAGGTGAACTCTAGTGTTTTGCCTCTTTTTTTTAAGCGATTGCTGTCGGTGTCCTTCATTTTTCATCCCAGATGGGGAAGCACATTTGGTGATTTAAGAACTTTAACTGTTCTTAAACTGTGCCTGAATGGTTTGCTTCTCTAAAACAATGCCATCTTGATTTCTGGCTGGTTTTTGTACTTCTGATGCTCATTCTTCTAAAAGGGAAAATGCTGCACTTCATATTAAGTAGAAGCTTTGCTTGTTGTGAAGTTTGAAAGGCATCTTGTCTGTACTAAAAACAGGTCTTGATTAATCGTACAATGTGTTATTAATATTTTTATCACTTTGACTTATTGTACTGTTTACCTGGTAAACAGAAGTTGTACTGTCTGTCACTGGACCTCATATTCATGTGGAAATGGCATTCCATTTTCTTTGTAGATACAAAAGCTTCGTTAAATTGGTGCCGAGGTCAAAATTCCGCTGAAGCATACGAAATAATCGGGTTCAGTGGCGCAAGCTGCTTTCTGAGCTGTATAGCTTCAAACTATATTTGAAGGCCTTTTACATAAGACTGAATATGACGATAAGTGCAAATGCCTAAAAAGAAGAATAGAGTAAAATATTTTTGAAAACCAATCTCTAAATAAGAATCATCAAATTTGAAACCAATAGTGTTAAAAAAATCAATCCTGTGGCTTATATGATCCTTTTCACGCACCGAAAAACCGAAACCCGCATTTAAAAATAGTAAGAATAAATTTTATCTTTCTTCAGTTGATCAATTTTTTTTTTTTTCGTTTCTTACTGCGACAAACAAAGCAGTCTAAAATTGAATTTCTCAAGAGCAGTAGTACCTGTCGAGTCATTAGCTCTTACTTGTCCCACATAAGCGTTTGTTTACGAGAAAGAAACTGAATAGCTGGAAATCAACTCTTGCTATGGAGGGAGGGAAACTACTGTTTTGAGTGGCGGTAAACAAGTGTTCGGATTTGCCAACTGCGTGTTATCTCAAAATAATAACAATGTTTCTTTCTTTTCCTTCCAAGTTTCAGAAAAAAGGGGAAAAAATATCTATTCCTTTTATTTATTCAAAAAGATGTTTGAAAACAATAAATTGTTCAGACGCGTCAGATCGCTTCAGTGCACGTTCATAAAACGCGTGAGATACGGTCTGTGACAATTTTTTGCAATCAGGCGTGCGAATTGAAGGGCTTGGGAGATGAAGGGGTTATGTGAAAAAACAGAAATTGCGAGTTATTAAAGCTCAAAGTTTTATTGTAGCAGTTGTTGTAGCTTTTTTGTTTTCTGGTCTTGTCGTTAGTATGCGTATGAAAATGGTCTAATGACATCTACTTTGTGATGTATCATGTTTTATCTGCTTACATGTATCCACTGCTTGCCATTTTCCAGAGTTCATTTTTCAAAATGTAACATAGCCCCTTCATCCACCAAGCCCTTCAATTGTGAGGACACGAGTTATTCTTTAAGTTCAATATCATTTTATTTCCTGTTTTCTGTTCATGTGCATAACATATTAAATAACGAAATTATGAATTATATTTATAAACACTGCATATTAAGCAATAAAACATTGTTCCTACTGAAAAATGATTGAATGTTTTTGAACTTAAGAAATATGAAACCCTGCTTTAGTTCAGGGTTTCTTATGCAGTTCTCATTCCTTGATCTGCTTTACCTTGCTTTAATATTAGCATGAAACCTACCTAATTTTTCATAGAGCTACATACACAATTTATGCTCTAACTCAACGAGCCATAGTTATCAACGAACTTTGATAAAACATTATCTGAAGTAAGTTTGGAATTTGGCTTGATTTTAACGATTCAAAACGCGTTTTCTTGGAATAACATTACGTTAAAATGACAGAATGTTATGCTACTTAACGGTGTACTTTGTGATTAAACTGTACCGATTAACAATTGGAAAACAAAGTTGAAAAGCATCCCTTTTCCCACGTCGCTCTTTGCCTACAACAAAATAAAAATAGGCTCTAAACTTGACCTCTGAATTTACTGTTTGAAATGTACAACATTTATAATAATCTCAGAATGATTAAGTATGGATTTATACGCTTTTGCAACTGAAATAGCGAGAAACAGCGATACGTTGGTGTTCTCGCCTTTCGTATCGAATATATTTTTACCTATTCCGTTTTATTTTAGGGGCAATTGTAGTGACAATAACTTGACATGTTGTCTGAATTTACGACGTGTACAAGAGGGTATTGTATTCTCTTAGTCTTTAACTATTTTCAATTTGTGCTCAAATGTAAAGACATATAGCAGTAAAAATAAGTTATGATTCATGAGACATTGTCGACCAATTGTCTCATGGATTCTTTTTTTTTTGTTTTCATCTACGCAGTGCATTGTATTATAGGGATTCATCATTTCGATTGATTTGTTAGCATAACTGTCTATTTGATGCTTTGAGCTTCTGAAATCACGAGATCCTCATCAGATTTAAAAGCTCTTAATTGAGGAAGATGCTGCATCTTACTACTATTATATATGCGAAAGTTTGTATGGATAGATGGATGGATGTATGGATGGATGTATGTTTGTTCCTCTTTCACGCAAAAACTACTGAATGGATTTCAATGAAACTTTTACCATAATGTAGCTTATACATCAGAATAACACATCTTAATACTATTATAAATGCGAAAGTTTGGATGTTTGGATGTTTGGATGTTTGGATGTTTGGATGTTTGTTCCTCTTTCACGCAAAAACTACTGAACGGATTTTCATGAAACTTTTACCATAATGTAGCTTATACATCAGAATAACACATAGGCTATAATTTATAACGATATTCGAAAAAGTTCGATTGGTAGCGATTTTTTCATTCCAATTTAAGGTACATTTTTCGCATAAATCCGCGAAGGCTTTCAACAAACTAATTCAGTATTTAGTGTATCATCTCAACTCCCTGTCGATAGCTAGAATTGCGTGTATCATTTCCGCTTTTCGCATTAAATGTTCAAGGCTTTTCTCAAGTCAAATCAAAATGTAATTTTTTTTCAGCTTCATATTTAATATCCAGGCTTTTACATAGACATTGGAAACGCTCGCGCGCCCGCTCTCTAATGAGCTTATCATGATTTTTACTTAAAACATTTTGTTATCTTAGTTTTAAGTTGCTTTGAGACGTGCAAATATTATTTTGTAGAATAAATTGTATTCCTTTATTAGAAGATTGTTCACTACGTTAATTATTTTCTCGAGTTTTGTAAATATGTGTTTTAGAGTATCGATAACGTAACCGCTAGAAGAGATTGGCAACTAATAAATAGATTAGGTTCATTATTTTCCAATTTGATGGAGTTTTAAATACAACTTAACGGCATTTTTTTAAATTTGTTTACGTTGATTTGTCACTTTCTCGGGGTACTTATAATTAGAGCCGCTATATAGACAGGCCGACGCATCAAGATTAAGTTTCACCACTTTGGATCCAATTCATGAACTTTCACTTCCAATTTTTCATTGTTGCGGAGTAGGGTTACCAGAAAAATGTTTTGGCACACTGCTAAGCTTTGCCAAATCCACGTGCCGCTGATAATTGCTCACAGTGAAAAATTACCAAAACGCGATCACTGGCCAGAAAAGACAACCTCTCAAACACACAAACATGCGCTGGATCCAAAGTGGTGAAACTTAATCTTGATGCGCCGGCTCGTATATATAGGGGCCTTACTTATAATAGGGCAGTTTCTTAGTATCCGATTGAACAGGAATTTTGCTAAATTTGGTGCAAGATTTTAGTAACTGAGATTCTTGGCGATTTTTTCAACTGACACCAGTTTTTGTGCCAAAGACTACGTAATAATACTTTACTTTTTACACGACGTAACCAAAATAAAACGATTATTGTCTGACATTTATCGACTGCGGCAAAATCTTAATCATCGATATAATACTCCCATATTTGAAAAGTTGAGTTTTTTCTTTTCTTTTGTTTTCCGATTCCATATGTATGCATTAAAAACCTTTTTAAAAGTATGTCAAAAAGTAAAGTAATCCACATACTAAATTAATAAAACCCTTAAACAAGACTAAAATTACCATTAATTTGCATTTTTGCACAAATAATTGCTAAATGTTTCCTATTAATTTCGAAATCATTAAGGCAAAAACTTTTAACGTCATTTTATAGTCCGCAATAGTATATCAGCATTTGATGACTATATTTCTCTGACAAAAATTAGTGACATAATAATACTTAATGTATTTTCATAAAGTAAGGAGGGGAGCAAAATTATCCTAGGTGTCCCAAAACAGTTTACCCAAAAATTTGGCGACATTTTAAGAATCGTCAAAGCGGCAAGTTTTGAGTTCCTTCAGTTCAGGAAAAAAGAAACAAAGGTGAGTATATAAATTGTTTCTCAATATTATTACTGACCCAGGCAACGGCGGGTATTTTTGCTAGTAGGCTATAATTTATAACGACATTCGAGAAAGTTCGATTGGTAGCGCTTTTTTCATTCCAATTTTAGGTACAATTTTCGCATAAATCTGCGAAGGCTTCCAACATACTAATTCAATATTTAGTGCATCATCTCAACTCCCAGTCGATAGCTAGAATTGCGTGTATGATTTTTGATATTCGTATTGAATATTCAAGGCTTTTCTCAAGTCAAATCACAAAGTAAAATGCTTTGTATTTAAAACGTGTTGTAGCTTAGTCTTATTTATAAACAGAATATTTATCCCCAAGCAAAATGTTTTTTATTGTGCATTGCAAGGAACAAATATATTTTTAGAATTAATTGAATTTTTTGATTAGTGGACTGTTTACGGCATCAATTATTTTCGCAAGTTATGTAAATATGTCTCAGAGTAACGGTAACGTGATAACTTGGAGAGAGTTTGGCAACCAATAAATGGATTTGGCTGTTTATTTTCCACTTTGGTAGAACTTTAAATACAACTTAACGGCATTTTATTTTATTTTTATTTATTTATTGTTTTTTTACTCTAATTGGTCACTTACTTATTATCAAGCTCTTTCTGGGGGGTACTTACGTTGGTGCTGTTACTTATTATCCAATCGAATATGAATCTTGCTAAGCTTTTAATGATTTTCTCGAAGATTTTTCTACTAACGCGTTTTTGGAGCCAAAAACTGCGAAATATTACTACCATCATATACGCGAAAGTTTGTAGAGATGTTTGGATGAATGTTTGTGACTCTTTCACGTAAAAACTTTTGAAGGAATTTTAATTAAAATGCACAGAGAAAAATAGATTATACATCCGGATAGCATAGAGGCTATAATGTATGAAGATGTTCAAAAAAAAAAATGGTTAAAATCCTACTTTAGGGTCCGGGTTTGGCGATTTTTTTCAGACTGTAGCTTAAGGTTGCTATCATTTAGCTTAAAATCGCCAAACAATCCAATCATCCAATGATAATTCTGTGGTTGCCAGATTTAATAATTTATCGCCGGACCTTAAACTAGGATTCATCCAAAAATTGATTTGTAGTTCCTTTTTTTAATTCCAGTTTTAGCCCATTTTTCGCATAAATCCGAAATCTTTCAGCAACCTAATTTAGTATTTAGTGTATCATCTCAACTTTCTGTTGATAACTAGAATACGTGTATTATTTTTTCTTTTCGTATTAAATGTTCATGGCTCAAATGTCAATTCATCGTGTTCACGCTCTTTTATACACCATCCAATCAGTGTGCATCCCGATGACGTAATATCTAGCTACTTCAACTTCAACTCATTAGGATAATACGCAAGCCAATCTACTGCATCTCAATAAGTTAACTCAAAATTTAAAATTTGGATACATCTTTCGTAAGAATCAAAACAATCGACGTTTTGTCAGCCATGTCAGCGGGTATTGCATTTCTTAAGTATAAAAATAATAATAGTTACCTTACTGTATTTTGAGGAAATGTAGCAAAAGTACCTTCTAAGAGTTATGCCACGAAAGCGTAAGTCTAATCTTTCCCAAAGCTCTAATAAAGCTCGAACTACGAAAGCAGCTAGACTTAACGAAACGTTTCTACAAGCCGAACTACGAAGGTTTCAACAGGCGGAGCGTGAGGCAGCTCACAGAGCGGATGAGACACCAGAACAGTCCCAAGCTCGGCGTCGTCAGTATGCTGAATATCTGGCATCTCAGCGGGCTGCTGAGACACCTGAACAGTCCCAAGCTCGGCGTCGACAGCATGCTGAGTATTTAGAATCTCAAAGGGCTGCTGAGACACCTGAACAGTCCCAAGCTCGGCGTCAACAGCATGCTGAATATCTAGAATCTCAAAGGGCTGCTGAGACACCTGAACAGTCCCAAAATCGGCGTCGTCAGTATGCTGAATATCTAGAATCTCAAAGGGCTGCTGAGACACCTGAACAGTCCCAAGCTCGGCGTCGACAGCATGCTGAATATCTAGAATCTCAAAGGGCTGCTGAGACACCCGAACAGACCCAAGCTCGGCGTCGACAACATGCTGAGTATCTAGAATCTCAAAGGGCTGCTGAGACACCTGAACAGTCCCAAGATCGGCGTCGTCAGTATGCTGAATATCTTTCATCTCAACGGGCTGCTGAGACACCTGAACAGTCCCAAGCTCGGCGTCGACAGCATGCTGAGTATCTAGAATCTCAAAGAGCTGTTGAGACACCTGAACAGTCCCAAGCTCGGCGTCGACAGCATGCTGAGTATCTAGAATCTCAAAGGGCTGCTGAGACACCTGAGCAATCCCAAGCTCGGCGTCGACAGCATGCTGAGTATCTAGAATCTCAAAGGGCTGCTGAGACACCTGAACAGTCCCAAGCTCGACGTCGACATCATGCTGAGTATCTAGCAACTCAAAGGGCTGCTGAGACACCTGAACAGTCCCTAGCTCGGCGTCGACAGAATGCACTGTTAAAACAACAATTTCAAAATTGACGAAAAAATGCTCATTTTTGACAACATGCACCCTTCAATATGGCTCCGACGACTTGGTGTTCAAAATTGAAACACACTAGTTCTCGGGTTTGAAACCTTTCACCTACTCGAAAGTGAAGTAAATGTGCTCAGTCTTGAGTAATAGATACTCGTTATTGAGCATGTAATGGGTTCCAAAATGAGTATATAACGAGTGATGTGTTCATTTATGAGCAAGTAATATTTTCAAAAATGAGTATTAACAGAGTAGTTACGTACTCATTTGTGAGTATGTAATGAGTTTCAAAAATGAGTGTAAACCGAGCTATATGTACTCAATTTGGAGTATGTACTGCTTTCAATACTGAGTAATACCCGAGGTCTTTGTACTCATTTCCGAGTATACCGTAATTTCAAATATGAATATTTACTGAGCTGTATGTGCTCGTTTCCGAGTATACAGCAATTTCAAAGACGAGTACGAACCTAACTATACATACTCG
The DNA here is from genome assembly GCA_038373865.1 of Uloborus plumipes. Taxonomy (NCBI): domain Eukaryota; kingdom Metazoa; phylum Arthropoda; class Arachnida; order Araneae; family Uloboridae; genus Uloborus; species Uloborus plumipes. The sequence continues at coordinate 8,771 of JAXGGA010020182.1, read as the reverse complement.
CTTTTGAATTTATCTTTATTTCATATATGAGTATTGGTTAAGCTACATATACTCATTTTTGAGCATATCACAGTTTCGATAATGAGCTGTCAGTACTCTTTTTGGAATGCACTGCTTTTTTCTTACTCTATGATGCTCCCTTTTTCTTATTATTGTATCCACAGTTGGCAGAATGTTATTATTTTCTTTTTGTAAGTGGCAGGCACAGGTGGAGTAGCATCTTTCATCATTTTACCCAAGAGATGCAATTCCACCCGTGGTGCTTGCTAAAAATATTCGTAACTTTAACAACTGTAAAGATAATGATAAGAAAAGCTGAACATCGCGAAATAAAACAAAAGCAACACAATCACGAAAGAGTACTTACGCTGCTGAAACAATTTATGAAAAACAAGGAGCATGTGAAGTGTTTTGAATTAATAATTGCTTTATAATCTAAAAATGCTAAATTAAGAGCTTAAAATTGTTACTCCATTCTTATGTGAATGTATCATGAAACAAAAACAAAACTAATGTAATATCAAATCTTTTTATTGCAAACTGTGTAGAATTTAAGCATTCAAATGCAACAACTGTTGCTTTTAGTAAAAATATAAATATATGAATATTTTTTTTTACTTTGTGAGCAAAACATTGTTAATCACAACAACATGTTTATAAATATTTTTCGAATCCGTTGAAAACTGAGATAGCTACATCTCATTAACAATACAACATAACATTAAGTTTTGACAACAAGTGTACCATAACAGAGAATAATTTCACCCAGACTTAATTCTGGATCCATTTCAATCTTTCAAAGATTTCAGCCTGTATATAAAATGTCATTAGATTTATTTACTTAACTTAAATCACAAACTTATAATTCCTCTTAATGTGTGTCTAATATGTATGTATTCATTTCATGTGAATAATTACCTTTATTTTATTTTTTAATTTTAATGCAAACTTTAACAAAACTTTTCAAATGAATTGTGATTTAGTTTGATAGTTAGCTCTGTCAACGAAATTAAGTGCAAAAGTTGATGGATTTTCCTACAAAATATTAGACTTTATAATTGAGTATTAAATATCTTATTTTTTTCAAAACTAATACTATTGTTTTTAACCTTTGTAATTGTTTAATAAACAATTAACATTATACATAATATTCACATGAAATGAATTCTTACATATTACAGAAGGAAAAAAATGAATTAATACATAAATCTAACAATTCATTATACGAGGGTTGTTTTTTTTTTTTCAACCTCCGGTAGGCTATAAAAAATAAACGAATTCAAATACAAAATATATTTTATTATCAGAAGTAAGGTACCATGCTCTACAATTCTCTACATAATCACCTTGGCGATTGAAGCATTTGTTATATCTTTGAACAAGCTTTATAATAGTCTCCTCGTAAAATGTTGCTGCCAATGATTGGACGTAAGTTGTGACAGTGTCTTTTGGTTCCACGCCACTTTGGCAGCACGATGCCTTTCCAGAACCCCAGCAGGGGTGACAGGCATTGCCATGCCCCCAAGCAGGGGTGCACTGCAATGTCCTTCATCATAGCGCTCATGTAACCCAACGGTTCCTCCAGCCATTTCATGCATGCATGCAATGGGACATTTTTAAACACCCATCATAAAGTTCCGACCGAGCACCCAGTGACTTACATCTGTTCCCTGAACTGAAGCAGGGACTTGGAGACCCCTGCTGGGGGTCTGGAAAGGCATCGTGCTTCCATAGTGGCGTGGAACCCAAATACACCGTCACAACTCACTTCCAATCATTGGTGGCAACATTTTACGATGAGACTATTATACAGCTTGTTCACAGATATAACAAATGTTTCAATCGTCAAGGTGATTATGTAAAAAATTGCAGAGTATTGTACCTTACTTTTGATAATAAAAGATTTTTTGCATTTGAATCCGTTTATTTTTTATAGTCTATCGGAGGTTGAAAAAAAAAACAACCCTCGTACAATAATGAAATTTTTAAAAAATTGAAGAAAAGTGCGCAGAATTGAGTCCAGTAGTGTATAGAGATTGCCCAAGACATAAAATGAGAAACAAATGCAAAATTGTAAATCAGTAAAATTTTTTTAAAATATTAGTCAATCACAAGTATGCAATCGCAACACATGTTGCTTTTACTAAAAACATATACAAGGTGACCCAAAAGTCAGGACGAACTTTAAAATTGAATAATTCCAAAACGAATAAAGATAAAAGCATGAGGTTTGCACTAAACAGATAAGAATTGAGCCGGGTTGTGTGTAGTAATGAAAAACTAGTTCTATTGGTGGTTAACAGCACTGCGCTGTCAGGTGTCTGATTTGAGGCTATGCAAAGTAACAGATGATATAAAAAGGAGCAACTGTGGGCAAGTAATGGTAGCCGGAGCTTATAGGCATAGAAATGTAGGCATGAAACTGTTTTTTCATAACCATACAAAACTCGGCTCAATTCCTATCCGTTTAGCACAAACCGCATGCTTTTATCTTTATTCGTTTTGGAATTATTCAATTTTAAAGTCTGTCCGGACTTTTGGGTCACCCTGTATATTCACACATGAAAATAATTTTTTTTTGCTTTGTAAGCAAAATCATGGTTTTTCTCATATTTTTAACAACAAAATGTAGATATAAAATAAAAAAGGTCATTTCTACTTGATGCATACAAGCATACAAAAACGTTCAAAATGGTTAAAAAAAAATAATAATTTCAGTTGTAGACGTCACGTTTACAATTTACGCAAGCAGTTTACCCATCCCTCAATGACGGGGCGTAGACCGCTTCCAGAATACAAAATGCAGGGACTTACAGAAATAAAAAATAACAACGGCCGTGAGGACCACCATGCTTACCAACATACATGACCGCGACAAAATCCCAATGCAACACTAGTAGCTATCTGGCAAATTACAGTTTCACCATCCGAATCGGTTTTATGGCTGCTCTAGCCACTAATGCCAAACCAAGATAATGTCCAGTCATGCAGTCTTCCGGCTGGCAAATTAAATTGTCAATGCGGGAGGGGTATACCTTGCATAAACATTGAAGGGTAAAATTATCTGCACTGAAATAATTTCAGAAAAGACGGCACTAAAAACTAAGAAAGTTTTGTACATGAGTACATTGACACGCCAAAATAAAATGACACCCCCCCCCCCAAAAAATACCACAAAACTAATCAATGTTACATTTTTAAGAGTAACTACTTACAAAATGACCTCCAGTAAAAGCATAATGAAGAAAAAGTGGGTTAAACTTCATGAAAACTGCAGGAGCAAAAAGTTGCAACAATGTTAGGTAATAATGACTATCAAACTCGAAACGACAGAATGAACTTTAAGCATCTAACATAATATAAATATGGTATTACTTTTTTTTTAAATCCCTACCAATAAGCCGGATGAGATTATCTGCAAAACTAATGTAGAACCAACCGTTCTAAGCAGCCAATAGAATATAAGTTTTTTAAAAAACAAGATCCGCTACCAATAAGCCGGATGAGAGATTTGCAAAACTAAGTTGATGAAAAAAAAAACACCTCAAAAATTCTCTTAAAAAACACGACAAAAAAATGTCTTTAATGAACCTCTCATAGCACTAACACACAAGCACCAACAGTTTATTCAACGATGAAAAAAAAAAGAAATTTCACAACCTTCACCTTCTGAAGTACCTTAAAGAAAGTATTATAACAGTAGATTTCTCGGATAAAAAAAATAATAGTTTTTACAAATAACCTCTTGGATGGGGTTAAACATTCATTATATTTATTCAGGGTGGCCACAGACCTGGAAAACAGGGAAAACCTGGAATTATCAGGGATTTTGAAAATTCTGGAAAAATCAGGGAATAATCAGGGAATTTGGGAACAAATCAGGGAAAATTAAATCAGAACTTCAGTCCGTAATTTTCCAGCACTAAAGTATTAAAAATGGTTACATCTTTAGTAATCTAAAGACATCTCAGATATGTACTAGAAAAATTTCCAAAACCATCGTGAATTGTTCGTAAATAAAGACGTAAAAAGGTAATTGCAGGTTTTTTTTTTTTTTTTGTTTAAGAGCCGTTTTTTTTAAGAATCAGGCAGTCAAAAAACTTGACATTTTTGATTTTGCTGAAAATTTCAGAATATGGTCTTTATTTAAAATTATTAAACACGTGTTTTTTTATTTTTTCAAAAAAAAATTTTTTCTTTCCGTTTTGGGAGGTCAAAGTTGGACTTTGCTCTTTTTTTCAATAAAAACATGCCAACTTAGATGAGCCAATACTTTTTGCTTTAGGAGTGAACCGTGGAACTGACAATTATTTTGTGTTCTACTATATCCCCACTAACTGTAAGTACATAAATATTTGTGGACGACTCTTGGCACAATGGTCAGAGGTCACTCAAAGTTGGACGAAAAATAGTTTTTTAATGCAACTTTGACCGACCAAATCTTCTTGTGGAAACGGTGCACCACGGTAGTGTATATATCAGTAAATACCCACCAAAGAGTAGTATCCAAAAACATAAAGATATGTGTGGTTGATATTTTGCTTATCGAAATATTTGACTCTGAAGTTGCAGAAATCGCAAAATCACGTGACTTTGAGGGTCATTATCTCCTTGCAGCATGAGTGACCAGATACAAAACTAGTTGGAGTAGAAGCCTTTCTTGTCCTAGAAATACAATCCGTTAACAAACCTATGGCTACTCTTTCAGTTTTTGCATAATTCTTCTCTAAACTTTGAAAAATGAGTGTTTTTCGGCGTTAAGGAAAAAGGCTAATTACCTGTTTTAAAATAGGTATTGCTATAATTTGTAGCATTATTATATCCCAACTTTCTAACTAGCTGAAATGGCATCTAATGATGGTTATACAGTTGAAACCAAATTGAAAATGAATAGTCGAAAATACTCAGTATGCGTCAAAAACCATATTTTTTTATTTGTCCAGGCGACGTTTTTTTTGTTACAGCTCTTTATTCCGTTCGGTTCCGACATGGTAAGCAATTTATGTACTTCTTGTCGTTCTAGTTGCTGTAAAACAGGAAAGCAATGTATCTTAAGTCTGATATAAAGCAATATATCCTGTCATATCAAGTTTATAATGCTAAAAGAATATATTGAAATGGACAATAAACACAATAAAAAAAAAAACTTCTGTTCAGCTGTGCCCTCTTGGTCGATGTTGTGAATGTCATCAAAAACTCAACTTTTTCACAAATAAGAAGCCCCTTTAGCAGAATGTCACTTCTTAAAAATCTTGGTACATTAAAGCCCCATGGTGCAGGTCTGGAAATGTTTGATGACATTCATGACATCGAGCAAGAGGGCTCAGCTGAATAAGTAAGTTTTTTTTTTTTTTAGATTAGGTCTATTATCCATTTCAAAATATTCTTTTACATTAAAAACTGGATATGACAAGAGAAATTACTTTATATCAGACTTAAGATACATTACTTTCCAGTTTTACAGCAACTAGAACGACAAGAAGTACATAAATTTGCTTACCATGTCGGAACCGAACGGAATAAAGAGCTGTAACAAAAAAAAAACGTCGCCTGGACAAATAAAAAAATATGGTTTTTGACGTATACTGAGTATTTTCGGCAATTCATTTTCAATTTGGTTTCAACTGTATAACCATCTTTAGATGCCATTTCAGCTAGTTAGGAAGTTGGGATATAATAATGCTACAAATAACAGCAATACCTATTTTAAAACAGGTAATTGGCCTTTTTTCTTAACGCCGAAAAACACTCATTTTTCAAAGTTTTGAGAAGAATTATGCAAAAACTGAAAGAGTAGCCATAGGTTTGTTAACGGATTGTGTTTCTGGGACACGAAAGGCTTCTACTCCAACTAGTTTTGTATCTGGTCACTCATGCTGCAAGGAGATAATGACCCTCAAAGTCACGTGATTTTGCGATTTCTGCAACTTCAGAGTCAAATATTTCGATAAGCAAAATATCAACCACACATATCTTTATGTTTTTGGATACTACTCTTTGGTGGGTATTTACTGATATATACACTACCGTGGTGCACCGTTTCCACAAGAAGATTTGGTCGGTCAAAGTTGCATTAAAAAACTATTTTTCGTCCAACTTTGAGTGACCTCTGACCTTTGTGCCAAGAGTCGTCCACAAATATTTATGTACTTACAGTTAGTGGGTATATAGTAGAACACAAAATAATTGTCAGTTCCACGGTTCACTCCTAAAGCAAAAAGTATTGGCTCATCTAAGTTGGCATGTTTTTATTGAAAAAAAGAGCAAAGTCCAACTTTGACCTCCCAAAACGGAAAGAAAAAATTTTTTTTTTGAAAAAATAAAAAAAACACGTGTTTAATAATTTTAAATAAAGACCATATTCTGAAATTTTCATCAAAATCAAAAATGTCAAGTTTTTTGACTGCCTGATTCTTAAAAAAAAACGGCTCTTAAATGGAGAGTTAAAGGGGATGGGAGGTTTCGGATTTCTTCCTTGGAATGTTTTGAAAAATACTGAAGCCTGAAAAATTCAGGCTGTTTTTAGTGATGTAAAATTAGTGGGAGGAGGATTGCCTTTTTTTTTTTGTTGATAAAATTACAAAACTGCAGTCTTAAAAATGAAAAATTTAAGCAATCTTTGGTGAACTTAGGAGAAGAGTTTCGACTGCTGTAATCCAAGTAAAAAAAATTTAAGTCCAAAGCATTAAAAACTGAATTTTAGGCTACTTTTGAAGAATTTAAAAAGAGGCGATTAGAAGACTTTCTGCCAAGAAATGTTTGAAACTAAAAATGGGGGGATTGGGGGGTGTAAGATTTTAGTAGCTGGTGATCTAAATGTATAGAAGGGGCTTATTGCTTAAGAAGGAGGGTCTTACAAAGTCTTACAAATGGAAATTTAGATCGCCTTTTGTGAACTCATAGGAAGGGGTTCAAGGTACTTTCTTTAAGTTTTTGTATTGCTGAAGTAGTAAAAACTCCGTTTCAGGCTACCTTTGTGAATTAAAGAGAAGGGAGGATCTCTCTAGGAATTTTTCAAAACTGAAATCTTAAATCTATTGTGTGTTGTCTTAGGCAATGTCTAAGGAAAGGAGGAGAGGCTTTTTATTAGAAAAATCTAAAACTGGAGTTTTGAAGATGTAACTATAGGCCATCTTTCATGAGCATAAACTTCTGGGGTTGTACTGGAAATTTTTGAAGCTGGATTTGCTCAAACTTCCTAGTGAGCTATCATTCAGTGACTTAAAAGAGAGGGTAATCGTTTGATACCTTCTGGTTTTTTTTTCCTTTTTTTTAAGTTGCAGTCTTAAAATTTTAACGTTGTCTTTGAGGCGATAAAAATAGGGGTGGGAGCTTTTCCTAGAAAAGATTCCAAAACTGAAATGTTAAAAACCCAAATTTAAGCCATCTTCTGATGAATTTAGGGAAGGGTTTCGGGGCTCTATCAAAAATGTTTTGAAGCTGAATTATTAAGAACCCTAGCTATCTTTGTGTAGCTCAAGCAGGGGGGATTTTGAGGCTATCACCCAAAAACTTTTAAAAATTGAAAATCTAAAGCTTTTAGTTGTGTTTGGTGATGTAAGTTTTGAAGAGTGGGGAGACTGTTTAGAAAAATATCTGAACTGGAGGCTTTGAAATGCTGATTTAGTCCATTGTTAGCAATAGTAGGAGATTTCAGGCATTCTCCCCTTGAATGTGTTTCAAAATTGTTGATTAGTGAAAGCCTAATTTTAAGTTGCTATCTTTTGTAAAGTTAGGTGATGGGGTGATGAACCATTGAACTTTCATAGCTCAAATATGTAAAAAACACTATTTTATGGTTTTTTTTTTTCAGTGACTTAAAGAGGGAGGATTTGGGGCCCCTCTGCCGAAAATAATTTGACTTAAAGTTGATGGCTTAAATCTTTTAGGGATTGTTCGGTGAAGAAATAGTGTGGCTTATACAAATTTGGCCACCTTTGGTGAATTTGGGGGAAATGGTTTGGGCCTTTTCTCTTGAAAAGTTTTTATAGCCAACATATTAAAAACTTTTAAACCATCTCTAGATGTCTTAAGGCTGGGGAGATTTTGTACACTCTTGAAAGTTTAATTCTATCTTTTGTGAAGTTAGAGAGAAGAGTAGCAGTGAAAGATGTTCCTCAAAAGTTTTTAAAAACTAAATACAAGTTTTTAGGCTCTCTTTGGAGATGTTAGAAGTTTAGTAAACTGATTTTAAATTTGTAAAACATTCCTTTTGTTAATGACATTTTTTATTGTTATTTAAATAAATCAAACCAACCATGTAATCTCATTTTTTGTTAACAAATTAGCTGTCTCAAATGCATTTCTTGTTATTGTTTTTTATTTTAGAAAAATTAATAATTAATGCCTGAAGTAGTTTAAATAGCCAGAAATATCCAAGTATCAATTAAGAGAAGAAATTAAGCTTCAAGAGGATGAAAAATGCGCCGTACAAGAAATCAGGGAAAATTTTAGTTGGACAGGGAGAAATCAGGGAAAAGTCAGGGAAAAAGATTTTTTTCTTCCTGTGGCCACCCTGTTATTCTAATTTACTTTTAGATAATGGCGGAATCACGTTTCAGCACTTCCAACGACAGCTTGCCTTTGTCTCAACAAACATTTAATGCTCTTCTTAGTCAATTATCATCGGGCTTCCTTTTTTTTTTCGGCAACAAATTTGAAATGAAAAAGCGTAATAAAACTGGTTTGAGTGACAATTGGTTCTACTTCATTTGGACTTTACAAATCACAAATCTACATCACAGAATACTTTTCATTTGTACAGCAAGGAT
>JAXGGA010020181.1:0-18727 GCA_038373865.1 Uloborus plumipes | reverse complement strand
AGAGCAGTACTGAAATCACACTCCCCCCCCCACGAAAAAAACCCCTTGATATACGCGTATCAAGTAATTAAAAAAAAAAAAAACAAAGAGCATCTCTTCCCCTTATTTCAAATTAACTTGTAATAGCTCAAAAAGCTATAGGTGCTGAGGGGCATTGCAAAATATCTTTTTGTATGTTTGAAAAACAGTTTCAAATTTATGGTCTCTAGTTACATTTTGTGTTTTAGCTCCAGGCTTTAACTGATTTTGGCTTAGTAAGTTAGTTGAAATAAAAACCCTTAAACCTGCTGTTTTATTTAATTTAAAAATTTGGAACAAGCTTCATCTTGTCATTAAAAATTCTAGAAGTTTTATGTCCTGTGCTCCTTTCAATAATTTCAATTTTTTGCCACTTTTTCATACTCTGTAACAATCACTTGACACAGTATACCCTATCAAGGCACTTGCACCTCCAAAAACCCAATAGAACTAACCAAGCATCATCTGATGCAGAAAAAAAAGCTCTTTCCAATACTATAGAACAGTGGTTCCCAAAGCGTGTTCCGCAGAACCCTAACTCAAATTTCTTCCCAAAGTTTCTTCTATTTAGAAGAAAGTAATTATAAAAATAAAAGTTCATGAATAACATTTGACTTCTAGACTTTAAACATTCTGATTCTCGCGTTTAGTCACATAAATGTAAAGCACTAAGAATGTCTCAAAAAATTTTAGGAACCGTTGATATAGAATGTTAAGTGGCGTGTTAGAAATCGTTCATTCTTTTAATTGGTATTACATATGCAAATTTAGCTAAAAAGAATTAATACCGAAAAACTGATGGAAAAAAGAAAGGTGCAAACCACTGGAGCTGAAAGTAATTTTTTTACTAAATTTCCAGGCTGTAGGTGCTATGGTGTTTCCTAGACACATTTTCAATTTCTTGATGTCACTTTTTATTAACGTGTAAAGACATAATGACAGAATTACATAGCATTTTGAGTTAGTGTTTTAACTATGTTATGATTTTTAGGTCTTGGATTATTGGCATCCTTTGGAAAAAGCTCAATATCCTGAATATTTTTCCCGTCGCGAACAGAGGAAATTAGAGTACATCGAACGCTGGGAAAGAAAATATGGGAAACCTGCAGAAACTGATCACTGAAGAGGTTTGTGTTTTCTAAACAGCTCTGAAGAAAATAATTGCATATAAAAGATTTTGAAATTTCATATAAAATGTTTTGGACTGCTTGCCTGAAAACATTATTCAGGGGCTATTTTTCCTGGTTTATACCAATCCTGGAAATTTAGAATAACCATTTGAATTCATTATTGTTATTATTAGAACTTTTATGAGTAGAAAAGTTTTCAGTAACATTCTGTGCTATTCTGTTAAGAATATATTAAGGTAAATCAAGAGTATGGTCAACATTTTTTCGTTTTTAGAGATTGAACATTGAAATAGAAACATCAAGATGTTAGAAAGGAAATAATTTTCAGAAAAACATGGCTTTGATTTATTTAAAGATTTATTTACAATGCATAATTAGTTCATTCCTTCCTTCATTCCTCTATTGGATGGCTTAAAAAATAGTGGAAATTACAGAGTGGCACCTTATTGCAAATTAACGCCAAGTTTTCCTTTTTGTTCCCAAGAACAGAAGCTTTCACAATAAAGGATGATGGCAGGAATCTGGATTGCTAGTCAAATGCTGTAGAGCATTTGGTTTTTCCTAACCTCTGTGGAGAAAGTCCGAAAATTGCAGTTGGTATGGCACAAGAATTGCTTTTTAGTTCTTGTACCAATGATGCATTTTTGATGCTGTATTGATATCGTACTCCAGTTGAAAAAGGAAAAGTAAAATGAATAAAGTTTTAAAAACTGGAAAAAGTCTGAGCAAAAAGTTTTTCATTAATAGTAAGACAACTACAATCCTTGTAAAACATAAAATATTTTGACTTTCCCTAAAGTAAATTTTTACTATTGGAAAGCAATTTGACAAATGCTAACATCCCCAATCTCACCCTGCATAGAGATTTTATTTCTTTTATAAAATGAATAGGTAATGTCAACAATGTTCAGAGAAATTCCTTTGTTAAAGTAACTCCCTTCTGAAACACTACCCCCCCCCCCCCCCCCCCACTTTTTTTGTTTGAAATTTTGTCATAAGATGTATGTAACTCTATTATAGTTTACTTCCAAACTTGTTTGAAACAATAATTATATAGTTAAATTCTTTTCCAGGTTTTAAGAAGAACATTTCAAAGATACACACGAAGATGTTTTATTTACATGTGAATTATACAATTTGAGAAATACGTGTTTCAAACACAAACACTTAAAAATAAATACATTGTTGTAGACTATTTTTGTTTTCCTGACTTACTAAATTGTTCATTGGTGGCTGAAAAAAAAATCAGAGAGTTGCCAATATTCTTGTGAATGACATAACAGCAGCCAAAAATGTCTGTCCTGTTCCCCAAACGAGTGCATAATCTGGCATCATTTGAAACCTTGAAGCACTGTACACACCAGCGATAGCCGCACCTAGAAAAAAATACAGATATACATTTTGCCCTTTTAACATTTAATTAAGGTTTTTTCTTCTTTTAATATAAAGTTTATATTTCATAGCAAGAATTATGTGAAAGTTGTTCACTAATGGAAGAAAAATAAGACATAAATCATCTAACGTGCTAAATGCTGCACTAGAAATCTGAAAAGAAAAAAGTTTTCACTGCATTCAAGGTGTTAAAGATTATTAGTAATTTCAATCATGATATTAATCAACTTATTTTTAAAAAAAACTAATTTTATAAGGGAACCCCCTCAGGGGTTGTTCCCTCTGGGGGGACAAAAATTTCCCAATGTGAACTTTAGAACATCAAAGGACCTCTGAGCCAAATTTGGTGAAGATCCGTTGTACGTGCTGGATTTGTATTAGGAAAACATCCATGGGGGGTCGAGCCATTCAAGTGTTGAAGGTGATAAATGTTCCAATATACACAGGGTTGGGTTTTTGACATGACATGTCGAAAACCTGTCTAAAACTCAAATACAGTGGTTATTGAGATTTTTTATAAACATATAAGGTTTCTCATCCTGAAAAATATTAAATAAAAATTTATGCATCTTATCAATCAAGTTTAATGAACATTAAATTAATAAATTTAATGAAAATTATTTCTCATTCTTTTAAACTAACTTGTTTTGCCGTGAAAAAAGTTAAATATTAAAACTTAAATCCAACTTTTAAAGTAGTTTTGTTTAAATGTTTATATAACTATCAATTAGTTATCTTATCAATCAAGTTTAATAAAAATTAAATTAATAAATTTAATGAAAATTAATTCACATTCTTTTTAATTGGTTATGGAGTGAAAAAAAGTTACAAATATTAAAACTTAAATCTAAATTAAATTAATAAATTTAATGAAAATTAATTCGCATTCTTTTAAATTAACTTGTTATGCCGTGAAAAAAGTTAAATATTAAAACTTAAATCCAGTTTTTAAAGAAGTTTTGTTTAAATGTTTAAAAACTATTAATCAGTTATCTTATCAGTCAAGTTTAATAAAAATTAAATTAATAAATTTAATGAAAATTAATTCTCATTCTTTTAAATTAACTTTTTATTTCACGAAAAAAGTTAAAAGTATTAAAAGTTAAATCCAGTTTTTAAAGTAGTTTTGTTTAAATGTTTTAATAACTATTAATTAGCTATTTTATCAATCTTTACATCAGAATTTAAAGTGGTTTTTTTTTCTTTTGAGTAAAAGCAAAACTAAATTAATTAGTACTCAGGTACAAATCTGCTAAATATTTTTGATCAAACTAATTTATTTATTTATTAGTTAAAATTTATTAGTTCAAATTAAAATTTAAAAAAATCACTTGTAAAAATTTATTAAGTATACCCAAGACTAGTGTTCACATTTTTTTTTTGAAAAAAGGGCAGGGTAAATTTCTTAAAGAGGGCACTGTTTAAAGGAAAAAGGGCCCTTTTTGCGGGAGATGAAAGGCACTCGGGCATATCGCCATTTTGGGAGATAAATTTGAGGTGTTGAATTTCAGAGTTGTAAAAAAAATAAATAAAAGGTCTTTACTTCTTTAATGCGGAACCCCCCCCCCCCCCCCCATCGTGCCGCCCTGGGTAACAGCCCATTCAGCTCATACGTAAATATGACTGTTCATCCGTCAGAAAGACAATAAAATCTTTCACACCAAGTCAGGATGTCTTTTGGAGGATCAGGGCTGGTGGTCAATCCCCCCCCCCCTCCCCGGTTTTGGGAAATTAATGAGCTTGGCTTTTGCTGGTTTTTTGGTACAATTTTCATTCAATATATACTCTTTTGCCCCTCTGCAAAATTAGAAATGATGGTCTTGCCTCAGGAAAAAGAGGCTAATAACAGGGAAATCAGGATTAAGGAACCTCACAATAGTTAGTGTTTAACCTTTTCCCACCTATATTCATGAAGAAAAACAACTAGGAAATGGTAAAAAATGTCATTATTATTCATATGCTCATTGTGTTTTTTTTTTTTTTTTTCATAGATATTTGTGAGAAAGGTTTAATATTTTAAAGTCAAAGTTGTAAAAAATCAACCATTAGAATTCATCTCTCATCCCCCCCTCCAGTATTTTGTCCCGTATTTACAGTTCTTAAATCTGGCAACCCTGATCCAAAGCCACAACTACATCCCCTTGAACAGTTCTATTTTAAAAAGTGTGACAGCATTCTGCTTATTCTGATATTTTATTTTCCTACATCAAGGAAAGGGAATAAATTAAGAAAAAAAACTATCAACAGTAACCAAAATGTCTATAATGAGCGAATCCAAATGACAACAAATAAAAAAAATCAAAGCAAATAAAAAAAAAAAATATCTGAGAGGATGGGAAGTAGGGTTGCAGCAGAAACCAATTAGAGCAGAACAGGGTTACTATAAGTTGCAGTTATCGCCCCTGTGGCAGAAAGCTATGGACATAGCGGCATTGTCTTGTCGCAGAATCAGGAAGACATTGTGCAGAAAGATTTTTGTGATTGGGAGGGAAAAAAGGCTAAAAAAAAAAATAATATAAAAAACAGCTAACAGGGAAAAAAACTATGAATCTGTAGTAATAATGTTAACATTTTTATAAATATGAACACCTTGTGTTACTGTAAGAGGGTTGCATATAGTATATTTATTATCGAAGAATATTCTAGTGTTGCAGAAAGAAATTGGTTCCAGAAAATTTGTCTCAGAAAGCAGAAACAAATTCTGCCACAGGGGTTATCGCCAAAATGTGAGAACGTTTTAAATATTTATGATATTAAAACACTTTTCAAATCAATGTTATTATCACTGATGTAAGTTGCTTAAAACCAGCGTTTAAGCTATGGCTTGGATAAATTTTCGAGGGAGAACTCCCCACTCGAACTTCACTTGCTCAATTCCAACAAGATGACGTCATGCGTTCACTCTCTCGTTGATCCAACATCATTCTCATTTCTGCTTGTTGCAGAAAAAAAAGATAAATACTAGATGAATCAGTAAAATAGAAAGGATGATCAAAAAACTTTCAAATGAATTTGTTTGTAAAAAATAAGGGAGAACAGCAAGCGAAGTCGCTATAATCAAGCATATTGTTTTTCAAAAAGAAGTGCACCAGACTGCAACAGACCACACGGACATGGAACAAAAGAACAAAAATTGCTTTTTCTTGAACAGGTGTAATGTGTGTCGAGGGGGGGGGTGAGGGCCTGAGTCATTCCCCGCCCTCCTCTCACCTTCTCCATTTCAAACGACATTCGATTGGGAGTGAAAGTGCTGACCTCATGATTTTCAGAGTTTCTTTCGGACATCGCCCCCCCCCCCCTGGAAAGGGCAAGGCTCATCATTAGAATTTTTCTGGTAGGGCAGGGTGCGTTTCAGGGGGAAGAAGGTTGGCAGGGCGCATCCGCACTTTTTAAAAACCAGGCAGGGTGCTGCGCCCTTTGAAAAATGCATAACATGAACGCTACCCAAGACACACAGCACTATATAAATGTACCCACTTCACTTTTAATATAAAAAAACCTGTTACAGTAATTTCTCGAATCAATAAAGTCATATTCAAAAGCTAGAAGGTTGATTTTTTAAAATGCTAGTTTCTATTACCATTATTAACTCCCGAGCCCTCCAATTATGATTAGGATTGCTTATTACACTTTATTTTAATAACCTAAAACTCCAAAAGTTTACTTCAGTGTCTGAAATTAGAAATTGTCAAATTCATTTGAAAATGTATTTTGATTATCAATATCAAATTTAAACATGTTTCGGACAGAAATTTAGGTTTTTGACAATTATGTCAAAAACTATGTCAAAAAGTGGTTTTTGACATGACGGTAAAAACCACGATTAAAACCGGATAAAACCTCTGACTGTCAAAAACTTGCCAACCCTGAATATACACCAATGTTCATGTCCTCTAGAAGCACTCAACAAACCTTGTACATCAGTTATTTTATTGAGTAGCTCTAAAATACCTCCTTCTTCCTCAAATTGCAATTAAAGAAACTATCAAAATTGTGCAAAAAAAGTTAAAATAATACATGAACCAATAAGTACAAATGTTTTTTAAATAAAAACTTCAAGTAATATAACTAATATAATTTGTACTAACAGACCTAGACAACATTTAAAACTCAAACAATTTTGTAAAAAACTTCTATAAAACAAAAATACTGTACTTCTCCCAGGTCTTGTATTGTGGCCAACAGCAAAAAAGTAAAATTGAAAGCAAGAAGAACCACTAAGTAATCAGTATATTTTTTCAATTATATTTACTCTTTTTTCACTATTATTCATTTGGGGCATTTCAAAGTTTGTTGATCACTAAAGGAAAATATAAGAACACAGAAATATATTAATAAAACATCAAAATGTTCTGCAAACTTTGAAAACATTGTGAACAGTGGTCATGTGTTCGCCTGCATTATCTAGGTATATGTACTGATCCAAAAATATTAATTATATGATTCAATTATGCCCCAAATAAAATTCAAATCAAATAACCTACACTGCGGTGCTAAGCGCAAAAGTCATATCTGCACTTTTCAACAAAATTGAGTGTCACCATGTGGTTCTTTATAACATATTTTACCTAAATACAATGTTTTATGGTCATTTGAGAACGGGAAAATTTTGAAAAAAAAATTCTGAAAAAGTGTCTCCTGAATCAAATACACTGAGGCTCAAAACTTTAAACAGTTTGAGATCGTCTGCAGATACCACTTTTACGCTTAAGCATGGCAGTACAGCCCTTGTCTAGCAACAGAACTACAACATATGAAAAGTTGGAAATAATTCCTCAAGTCACTCGGTGAACCATTGTTTTATTTCCTCTGGATTGAGAAGAATCTTTGTCTTGGGAACGGACCTTTAACAAATCCTCGAAAAGAGTTTTCAAGCTTTGAGCCAAATTACTGATTCGAGGAGTCTAAGATCATGGGAGGCAAATTGCAAGTCTTTTGGCTTATCGCCAAGTGAGTAAATTGGCTAACTCACTTGGAGATGTGCTGAAAGACTTGCAGTTTTTTTTTTTTTTTTTGGGGGGGGGGGGGAGAGATGAATTGTAACTCTTTTACTCAGTTGAAAGATTTGATTCTTTTAAAACAATTGAACATTCATTGAGCTGAACACCCACCATTAATTGAAACAATGGACATTTTATGCTGTGGCGCACCCACATGGGGAGCTAAGGGGCTTAAGCCCCTCCCAGAGGCATGAAGATGAACCCCCTTGATAAAACCAAATTGCTTAAAATTGCGTTTTTGGACTTTTGGAAATTTGCCGAGAGTCCCTTCTTAATTTCACTAAAAAATAATTTCAGTTTTTTTTTCTCTAGGACTTCAAATTCGAAATTTTTCCGTGGGAAGGCAACTTAGCTCCTCCCTTTATTGCGTGCTGGAAATTTGTCCAGATGTGGGGGATAAAAATGTTGAGAGAAGTGCTAGGATAATTCTGTGGTTGAAGTAGGAAAGGCTGCTACCGGTCATAATGATAAGATATTGTTTAATTACTTAGAAAATAATAATAACAAATAAAATTCAAGTTAACATAGTATATTTAAATGAGTTTCGGATGATTGAGGCTCTGAAGGCCATTTAATATCTTCAAAAGTAAGTAGATATTTCTTCCTAATCTTGCAAGATTTTCTTGTTTTTAATCCTCATGAAGCTTAAACAATTGGTACATAGCTACCCTTTTTAGTGGAAAGGGCTGCACTGCAAAAAAAAAAAAACTATCATAAACACATACAAAATGTGCAGAAAAACTTACTTGTTATGACACCTCCTGTAATAGGTGAAAGGACACCAAAAACCATTATAACGAGAGCTGTAAAGCGTCCTAATTTATGCTTCCACAGCATGACAAGAGCAATACACGCAGCAACAAAGTGTACAAACACAGACGATAACAAAGCCCACATGAATATTCTGTACCACATTTCTGGAAAATAAGAAAATAAATACAATGTGATTTACTACTGTGAAATAAAATGCATCAGGACACGTTTCTACTTTGAACAAAAAAACTTATTAAATATTTTTTTAAAAAAAATGGGGGATAGAAACTTTGGTGTTTTTTCTTACAATTTTAAGCAAAAGCAAAAAATAGCAAACACACATTATTGATGTACATAATTTAACATGATGTGTATAAATTAACAGATTAAAATTTTAACCATGCCCAGTCTTGCTTTTGATACAGCTAATGAAAGCCTGTAATGATGATGGATAAATAGAAAACCTTTACTATCAAATAGAGCTGCGACATCGATGTTTGAGGTCGATGTTTTCACAACATCGATGTTTCGGGTTCGATGTTTTTTTCAATGTCGATGTTTTATAATCCAGCAAAAAAAGCTTGATAAAAATATGTGATATGCAGACGTATTAAGAAGTTTTCATCCTTAATCTGAAGTTTCAGTATTAATCTCATTAGAAAACATTTTCTATGATTAATATCAATCAGGGTTGGGGTTTTGGACGTCCAAAACTGGTTTTGGACAGGACAGGTGGGTTTTACTGTCCAAAAGTGTCTTAAACTGTCCAAAAGTGTCTTAAACCGTCTGAAGCATGGCAAAAGGGTTTTAAGCTGACTAATTTCTATTAGCTGTAATATTGATAATGCATACATCTTAGTTTCTTAGTGTTAATTAGTTGTAATTAATTAAAATTAGGGATGCACCGAGTAGCATTTTACCGAGTAGCCGAGTACCGAGTACTCGGCCTTTCACTACTCGGCCGAGTACCGAGTTGCCGAGTACCGAGTACCAATTGTTTTTTAAAAAATCATTGACATAGAGCGGTACAGGGTTAGAAATCATTACAAAATTTTACTGGTCTTCTCGACCAGTGAGCAGGAATATATGCTGGTTAACAGACAACATCACTGGTCCACCTTAAATCATTAATCACATTTTTTTTCTTTAAAAAAAATGGTGGTCCTTGGATTGTTTTTATGGTGATTCGCGGCGAGTTTTACTGGTCTGGAACCAATGGACCAGTAGTAAATTCGAACCCTGACATATGAACTGATGATTGGAATGGACCTCTATATGATAGTTCTTAGAACAAAAATCCCACTGAATTTAACTTATGCATTGTTTAAAATATTTTATTTATTTTGTCAAAAATTTTAGAAAAAAGTTATTTTTAAAATGAATAAATATTAAGTATCAATTAAGTTGGAATTATATTAATCTATTATTGATTAGTTCTAATTCTCTAAACTTGTTCGTCAAAAAAGTTCGTCAACTTTCTGGCAGTGCTTTGATGAAGTCTCAAATGCACAAGAAAATGTCAATAGTGAAAATACCAACACTGAATTCGAATACGAAGAGATGTTAAAGAAAGAGATGGAGTCTTTTTTTTCTGGAGAATTACTAAATAGAACAAATAGTCCTTTTGCTTGGTGGAAAAAAAATAAAAGTTTCCTATCTTATGCAAACTAGCAAAAAAGTTTCCTAGTGCACCTTCAACTAGTGTGTACAGCGAGAGGGTTTTTTCCGAGGCAGGTTATATTTGCAGCAGTCTGAGGAATAAGCTTTCACCAGAAAATGCTGAAAGATTAGTCTTTTGCACCATAATTTAAGATACAACAATTTCAATTATTAAAATATTTTACTGGCATTTTCCCTTTTTTTCATTAAATATTAGACAATCTTTTTCTAACCCTAATAAAAATGACTTAATTTTACTTCTCTGTGTTATCACTATGCCACAAGTTTGAATCTGCAAAACCATGATTTTAAAAATTCGTAATCTAAATTTTTAATGATTAGAAATATATTGGAATATGACTGAAAGTTTCTTTTTAATGAGTTTATTAATATTCATCTTAAGGATCACTTGGACTGTTCTTGACCAAAGGTAAGTTCCCCTACACCAATATGCGATATGAAAAAGTTAATTACATTTGCACATTCTTAGTTAATTTTCATACTTATTTGGTATTATAACTTTTTAAAAACTTATACGTAGAATTCAGTCATATTTTATAAATATATTAATTGCAAATGATTGCATTATATATATATTTGCATATTTTTAATTATTGAAAAACGTGTCTTGAACTATTCAATTTTCTACAACTACTCGGTATCGGCCGAGTACCTGATCCAAATTTGGCCGAATACCGAGTACTCGGCAAATTGGCCGAGTAGGCCGAGTACCGAATATTTACCGAGTACTCGGTGCATCCCTAATTAAAATTTGACAATATTTAATTATATTAGTAATTTTAATATACGTTAAAAAAATGAACAATTTACTCATAACTCCACTGCATAAAAATTTCATAAAATAGGAATTGGTAGTACTGTCAAAAAAACACTCTTGAAGCAGATAATTTGTACTTCTTTTAAATTTATTCCTAATACTTTGTGAAATAATTAAATATTCAGTAAATGTTGCTGTAACATTCTCAAATGTTGCGTATCTTTTTAATTAGTTGCAAAACTGATTTTTTGCATTTAAGTCGATTATTGTACCTTTTGAACACCCTCACTTGCATCTATATTTAAAAGAAGTTTAGCTAGCATTAAAAATAAAATAATATAAACTTATAAGAACTAATTAATTTTTTCAGAATACTTGAACATTGAAGTAAGTTTTAAAGACTAAAGGCTTCTTACATCATTAGAACTAAATCCTGAATACAAGTGAATGTATGATTAAGCAAAAGACAGAGAACAACTTAAAACTCAAAACAAGTAAAAATTTTAACTAAATAAATTGTACAATTTTTCATCAGAAGGTGGTAAAACCGCTGGTAGAAACCCCTTTTAAGGCAGAAACTCTAAGCTTAAAAGTAATTATTGACACATAGTAGAAAAAAATGTAGGAAAAATGATTAAATGTTAATTAGAGCGCGATTTATTTACAATATTATCACCACTCAAAATCGAATGTTTCATATTTGCACTCTGCAGTAGCAGGGTGTCAGTGATTTAAATCAATTGATTTAAATCAGTGATTTAAATCGCGATTTAAATCAATTGATTTTTTTAAAAAAATCATTGATTTAAATCACTTTTTATTTTAATCCTTAAAAAATTCTCTTGGACAATCCCAATTTCATTATTTTTACCATTTTCTTTTAGAGCTTTGATTTCCATCTAATAAATGGAAAAGTAATCCTATTCATCCCCCCTCCACAGATGCTGGAAGGTTGCAGTCCAAATAATATGTATGCACAAATAGTGCTATTTGTTGTCTAATATGTGAAATAAAGAAAATACATGCAGGTGCAGGGCAGGTGTTGCAAAGAGTGAATTGAGGAGGGAGGGACATGATAGAATGTGTGTGATATACTTTCAGTGAAAAGAAAAAACAAAAACAACCAAACAGAAGATGAAATTTCTATGGCTTGCATTAGCAACTGGGGGGGGGGGGGGGGGGCAGTCTTTATTAGTGGCTGAAACTGAACATATTCCAGCTTTACAAAACAAAAGCAAAATAAAGAGGGGGGGGGGGCTGAATGAAGTGAGGATTGGGTTAAGTGTTGAACTTCCTGCCCCATATGATTTTTATCCTAGCTAGTAGACAGGATTATTTTCGGATTGGCTCCTAACACTTTTTTCTGGGTTTCTTACTGGTGAAGCTTTACTTCAAAGGTGTTTTTGTCTTTTTAAAAACTTAAAGGTAAGTTGTTCATAAACAAAAATTAATTAATAACTGAAGTTTCTAATTTTTTTTAAAAAAATCAAAAAAATCCGATTTAAATCAAAAAAATCTGATTTAAATCAAAAAAATCCGATTTTTTTGATTTTTTTAAAAAAATCATTGATTTTTTTACACCCTGTGCAGTAGTCTATAACAAAATTCAAGTTTTCATGCAGTTTCAAAACCTAAGCAATTTCTCAATTTATTGTACACAGATGAAAATTTTGAGAAGATTCCTTCTAGCCCATCATAAATAGCCGATATCGCCGTCTAAGAACAAGTAAGAAACTTTTGTTAAAGTAGCTTCATTCAGTTATGCTAAAAGTTACAAGTTATTGAATTTTAGAGTTTACTAAAATAGAAAGCTAAGATCTAGTATTTATTTCATATAAACATTCGATATACTGCCCCTTACATTCAATACCAACAAAATATATTTACAAATAACAAACTGAAAAGTTTGTTACCTCTACAAGATTACAATATCAAAATTTTTAATGCGTAGCAATTTCAATGATGATAAATTCCACTTAGCTTTAAAATTTCAGTCTAGTAATTCATTTTTTTATGAAATTATCAGGTATCAATCATATCAAGTTGTTTTAAATGATCAAATGAAATTATATATATTTTTAGTTTGCTTGATGAAACGTGATTTTGTAATTATTAAAGTTATTACAAATGTTTTTCAGTTTCTGGCGATTATTACCAAATTTTGTCACTGGCAGGGCAAAAACTTGTTTCTGCCAGCAAAAAGTCAACCCTGCCTTGAAATGGATAGACATTTAGATGTTGTCCGTTTGACTGAAGTTTCTTTATGAGATTCTTCTGGAAGGAACCCTGCATCTCTATCCATTCCATAAAATTTAGAGGTTTTCTTTAATAACTCTGTTATAAAATATTCTCACGTATGGGGTCGGATCAACACTTCATCAGTCCATGCCCAAGAAGGGAGTAAAAACTTTGAGGGAAGCAAAACTACGAAATCAAAGTAAGAAAAATGTCACAGCTAAGTTTCTGTAAGAGTAAAAAAGAAACTTATAAGGGTATGAGAGAGAGAAAGATTTTTTTACTCAACATCAGTAAAAAATAAAAATAACTATTAACACATGACTAAATATTTTTCAAAGCTCTTTTCAAAAAGATTGGGGGGGGGGGGACATTAAAAAACTTAGCAAAACATTTTTAGAAGCAATAGAAGGAAAACATGTGTAAAAAGAAACCCCAAGCCAAATTGTTTTAAGAGTTGTTCCTACATTTACACAGTATTGCATTTACTAATTTGTGACGTTATTAGTATTTTTTCATATTGCTATCTCATGACTTTTGTCAACTCAGTGCAAACACATGACATACAAATACAATTTCAAAAAACATTTTAATTTCTTTAATAGGACAAATTTATAGAAAATTTCATAAATTGGTTGCGAAGAGTGAGAGAAAGAAAATAAACAAAAAATTGCAGGGACTACTACAAATACATTCGATGAATAACTCGCAAGTACAATAAACTAAGTAATTTTCCCTATGGTTTAAAAATAATAACAATAATAAAAAAATACCAAAAAATGTAGATAATGCAGCATTGCTATCATCCGAATTTTCTAACATGGACATGTTAGGTTATTTGATGTAATAGAAAGTCTAAACTGTTAACAATTGCAACAAAGTAAAGTCACATGATTGATTTTAATTGATGAATAACAAAAATCCATGAGCAAGCTTTAAGGAACAGCAATAATTCTGCCAAGTTAATTTAAAATACAAAAAAAGTAAAGCTACAAGAGTTAAATGCATTTGTTTACATATTTTTTTACCACGTTACAGTTGCAGTTTTTTCATGAGGTTGCATTCGAATAAGCTAGCCAAGCTGACCAATAAATACGGAACTCTAATCACTGACGTCATCAAAAATCATGTGATCAAACGCTGGGACTAATGGTTAAGCCTATTCGAGCACGATCACACTCATGACCGTAATGCATTTGTCCATTAATCTCGGTTTTTGGATTAAATGTAAAAAAATTTCTGCTTGTTTGGGGGTGTGTTAGGTAAACAAGATTTTCCTCGTTCAAGATTAATATTAAGTTGCAATGCGCTTTGTATCTATATATATTTTAAAGAACTTCGATTTGTAGTTTTTTTATAAAAACACAGCTTGTACAAATATTGTGGTAATTAGTTGTACTCTGTCGTCTGTTTACATTTTTATCATTTCTGTGTTTACTGCTATTGAATAATATGCCATAGAAATTTATTAACGTTGTAATGGTATTTGTTAGTTTTCAAATCCATTTTCATTGATGTCATTTTTCTCCTTGGAAAAATAAAAAAATGATCTTAAGACAGAGGCCGACTGTGTAAAGGGTCTTACACACTGCCACATTTTAGATTATAAAATTTCGATTTAGATACATGTATTGCTGTTTTGTAGAAACATTTATCCATAAATACTTCATTATTAGCTCTTAAATACTTTTGTTTCCAACTTAATGGTACATACAGTGAAATATAATTAACTGAAGAAGTAAAATGTAAGCAATGCCATATCGTGTCTTTGTTTGTAAAAACTTTCATAACCTTTTTTTCAAACTTTTTTTAAGCCAGGGAAGAGCTTGACTGATTCGAATTGCATTTTATTACCTTGATAATCAAACTGAATCCCCAAAAACATGGTAAGTTCTGATACTGTTTTGTGTTTCTTTTATTTGTCATTTTATGTCCTACATTACTTATACAAAATTACTTTTCTTGGGAAAGAAATATTTGATTTTTCTTTCGGTTATAATGTTGTAATTGTGTAATAATTATAATTTTGGCAGTTGTAGAATTGTCTTTTATGTAAATGTATCTTTGCAGTGTCAGAAATAACTGGTCTTTACGACCAAAAATTTTGATTCCCCATCAAAATTCATACTTTAGGTGCCAAATTTGATGCCTTAAGTTGTAGATCACATTGAAGCTGTCCGTTCTTGCCTCATTGTGATTATGACTTCTGATTGGCCTGATGGATTGATTTGTTGAAGTAATTTTCAAATGCAATCAATTTCATCTTTAGAAATATAATTTTTTTTTTGTATATTTTTCAAATGTGAAGGTAATCACAGTAGTGTACTGCGTACAACAGTGCATATTGGCCGTGTGTTCTCTTTTATACTTTTCATTTCAATATTTGATTTATTGAAAATGGCACCTAAATTGTTCATTTTAACACCTAAAAGCTTGTACTAGGCACCCTAATGGCACCTATGTTTGAATTCTTACTTCTAACACTGCCTTTGTGCTTCATGAAAGGGAGTAAAAAGTTTACTGTCAGCATAAAAGTAAATAAAAGGGCAAATGTTGACCTTTGAAAAATAATTAAAAAAAATAATAATTACACTGATTAACAAAGATTTTGCCACATGAAAAGTGCGCCAAATTGCTAGCCTGGCTGGCACACGGCAAAAAAAAAAAAATTAAAAAAAAAAATGATGTGAATAATCTAAAAAAGTCAAAAATAGCTTACATCAATATATTATTTTTTTAGTTTTAAAATTATCTTTAAAAAATTGCTGACTTAAATATACTTTGAAGATTAATTTTTCTACATAATTTATATTGATTATTATCAAAAATTTTTATTTATGTGCTAGCATTCATCTGGCTCAAAGATAAAAATGTTTTTCCTGCTTTTTTTTGTGGGTAAGGTTGTTCAATCTGCAGGCTCATCATTTAATGGTGGCAGTTACCCCTACAGGCCTCTCAAAAAAATTAAATGTATCTATGTGTTCATGCATTTTGTTGGGTCTTCTACCCCACCATAAATAATGTATTGAGCCTTTGCCATTTCCCCATTGACCACCAACCTGATAGCAATTATTTCTATTCTTTAGCCTCAGACTCCGCAACTGTCCCCCCAAGAAGAGCAGGAAAAGCTTCTAGATGAAGCTGTAAGTGTCGTGAAGTTGCAAGCTTTTCAAATGAAGCGATGTCTCGACAAAACAAAACTGATGGAAGCTTTGAAACATGCCTCGAACATGTTGGGAGAACTGAGAACGTCACTTCTGAGTCCAAAAAGCTACTATGAATTATGTATCCTTTTCAATGAAGTTTTTTTCTTTTTCTCATCATTGTAAACTAATTGAACTTTCCTTGACATTTGATATTATGATGCTTAAAAGTGAAATATCAACTGGAATGTTTAAAGTTATTTCAAAATTCTGATGTATATTTAATTAAAATGCTCTTTTTTTTGTATTCATTTGTTTATAGAAGTTCTTATAAATGAAATAACTAAATAAATGAATAATGATTATCTGTAAATAAGATTAATGTATGCAATATTGTTTCAAAAATAATTTTACAATTATTAATTGGAAATGAATATAAAATCCTAGTTCTAATTAGTGATTGAAAGTGTTACCAACAATTACTTTTTACTTGAAGATAAACTATTCTGATTAATAGATAAAATGAGAAACAACATTTAAAAGCACAAATAAAATTAGAAGTTTTAAAAGGGGGCAAACCTGTTTTGGAAGCAGCAGCCTCTCATCAAGCATTATTTTAGTTATCCTGATTAATGTTTAATCTTTTTCTTTTTGAAAATATTTTGAAATTCTTCATTTTTACTTATATTATATGAGTTTCCGAGCTGTTTGAATGTTTTAATAATTGCAACTGTAAATTAACAGGTTTTGAAATTAAATTCATTATATTCTGTTAGATGTTCATGCTTCACCTAAATCTTATTCTTCTTAATCAAGTTAATAGATATGGCTGTTTCGGATGAGTTACGCCATTTAGAGCTGTATCTTTTAGAAGAATTCCAGAAAGGAAGAAGAGTTGCAGATTTATATGAATTAGTGCAATATGCTGGAAACATCATCCCTAGATTGTATGTCTTCATTTTAAAAATTTATTTGCTGCTTTTAAGAATCTTTCCGAAAACATTTAAATGCAGTTTTTCCTATTACTATAATATGTTATTTCAAAATTTCCTGAAGATATATTAATTGGTCATTCCACAGAAATGTCAACCTCAGCCGGAGAAAAAGTATCAGAAAATAAATATATAAATAAATAAAAATCATACAACAGAAGAAGTAAAAAAAATTGAAGAAGTATTGTAATTATCACTGAGATTAGCCATAATAAATAGTAGTGTGTTTACTGCTTGTTATTCGATGGTTACGTTAGTCACGTTACGTTAGTCACACTCCATCTTGAGTAAAAGTGACACTTAAGACTAAAAAAAATTAAGATTTAATAAATGTGTTTTATGTTTTTAAAAGCCAACTTTACACATTTTTCAAATATATCATTCAATTTTTAACACTTGCTTAACTTTGAGAAATTTTTGCCTCACAACATGAGCATTAATTTTCAGGGTTGCAAAAATGTTACGTTAGTCACGCTGCTATTTTGGTTGAAAAAATATCTACTGTCAGTAATTTTGTTTTAAATTCTTAGCAGAAATGATACATAGATACCATGTACATTGTAAATCCACCAGCATAACTAAAAACTATTTTTTATCCTTTAAGTTACAAGTAAAAACAGTTACAAAATCAGCTCTGAATGTTACGTTAGTCACTATGGAATGACCCTAATGTTAAATTCCAATGCAGTTTTCTGAGTTCAAAGTTATTCACAGTGTGTGGGGAAGGGATCATGTGAAGTAACACACTTTTGCAAAAAGAAAGCATACTTTTCTGTTGGGAATTTCTTGAATCGGGAGTATTTTTTGTACATAATCTTCATAGTGGTATGGTGGTATTAGCCTAACTTTAAACCACTACCTCTCCCTTTTCAATGAGTCCCCATATCTTAATACTATTATAAATGCAAAAGTTTGGATGTTTGGATGTTTGTTCCTCTTTCACGCAAAAACTACTGAACGGATTTTAATGAAACTTTTACCATAATGTAGCTTATGTATCAGAATAACATATAGGCTATAATTTATAACGATATTCGAAAAAGTTCGATTGGTAGCGCTTTTTCATTCCAATTTAAGGTACATTTTTCGCATAAATCCGCGAAGGCTTCTAGCAAACTAATTCAGTATTTAGTGCATCATCTCAACTCCCTGTCGATAGGTAGAATTGCGTGTATCATTTCCGCTTTTCGCATTAAATGTTCAAGGCTTTTCTCAAGTCAAATCAAAAAGTAATTTTTTTCCAGCTTCGTGGTTAATATAAAGGCTTTTACATACGAGTAGACATTGGAAACGAATGCGCGTCAGTAGGCAAACGAGCTTTTACTATGATTTGTATTTTAAAACATTTTGTAGTCTTAGTTGTAAGTATAATATTTATCATTAAGACAATGTGTTTTTATTGTGCTTTGAAACGCGCAAATATTATTTTGTAGAATAAATTGTACTCCTTTATTAGTAGATTGTTCACTGCATCAATTATTTTCTCGAGTTTTGTAAATATGTGATTTAGAGTATCGGTAACGTAATCGCTTGAAGAGATTGGCAACTGGATTAGGTTCATTTTTTTCCAATTTGATGGAGCTTTAAATACAACTTTTTGGGATTTCCTAAAATTTTTGGGGTTTTG
>JAXGGA010020180.1:0-18731 GCA_038373865.1 Uloborus plumipes | reverse complement strand
GGGGCTATTGATGCTTCTATAAGACAATAGTCTGACCGAAATCGCCACAGGAGGGGTAACGATTTCGAATGCAGTGGTGTATGAAGAAAATGTAAAGAGCATGAACTCTTGAACTCTGATACTTGAAGTAATCTCACCAGCTGATCAAAAAGAGAGAATAATTAAACCATATAAAGCAGTGAGTAACCGCCTCTAAGCAAGGGCTAAGGCAGAAACATGCAATACACCGCCAACTCGACCATTTCGATCCATGGACAGCTGTTTCGAGCTTATTCTGCTCTCATCAGCATGGAATACGAAATTAGTCGAGTTGGAGGCAAAAATCCTCTTATATAGCAAAGAGAGCCAAAAAAGGGGCGGTTACTCACTGCTTTATACCTTGCGCTCTGCCCAAAAAATTGTAAAAAAATTACGAGTTACGAGTGCGGTCGCTCGCTGGTATTTCTAATTTCACATTAGCTACCAGTTTTTTTGGCTCTCTTTGCTATATAAGAAGATTTTTGTTTAAAATATACTAAAAAGTACGCTTAAAGAGTAAATCAAACTATAAAACTTTAAACCATGGTTTATAGTCCAGTCATTTTGGTAGTTTTACCTTGGTAGTTTTACCTGGAAAGTTTTCCGGAAGTTTTGAAAATTGGTACTTTTATAGATTTTGATGTGCTCTTTTCGAATTTCCACTTTGCGACCTCGTACCTTTGCCGCTCGCGCCGCCATTTTGAAAAAATGACGCCTATAAGAGGTAATCTGACTACAACTCCTTTCTGACTTATTCTACGACAAAAACATCAATATACAAAGTAAACTAGAGAAAAGTTCCTACATTTTATGTCATAAAAACTTTTTTGTAAAATCAATAGTTTCGGCGTACGAGCGTAGTTAAGGGTTACTTAAAACGCGTTTTCGCAGAAAAACTCGATTCCACAGTCTTGAGTCAAGGTAAGCTGCGCGTTTTTTTTAACGCTGTTTCCTAGTAATCCTAATTCACATGTAATACGTAATTTAGAAATTCAGTGCAATCTTCTCCGTTTGGATATTTCTGATGGATCAGGAGTTGCTGGTTCAACGTCTTCTGTAGTGAGTGAGACGTCAAAAGCTTCTCCGGCATCATCTGCGATGGAATCGTCAAATTCATCGTGAGCTTCTTCCTTTTCGATTTCATCATTCGTTTGCTCTAGAACCGTCTCCGTTTCTTCATCTTCATTACTATCATGTGATGAACTTTGCGAATTCTGACAATTATCACCGGTACAATTAGTACACATAACGGAGCATTTTAACCCAGCTTTTCTGCATCCACAGGCTTTTTGATATCCTCTTTTGCATTTGCAAGAAATGAGTTTTAATAAGGATTGCGGTGCTGGGGGTTCAAGTGTCTTAACAGGAATTAAGCCATTCTTATATCTACTCCACCCCCACTGCTCCGGATTTTTTTCATTCCCACACCACTTCTGAATCTGGTGATAGGTTCGAAACGAATGTTGTCTTACAGCTGCTTCTGTTGGAGGTAGGGAAGCAATGTTGAATTTACTTTTATATGCTAATTTTACAAAGCATTTATATCTTTAGTCGTTTAAAGTCCTATTCTTCTTCTTTTTTTACTTTTCACTTCACTGTAACCGTATAAGTCAAGAATGAAGTGTTCCCCAGCCTCAGAAATAATCTCTGGATCAGCGTTTGGATTTATGAATGCTTTGAGAAACTCGCTTAAATTTGGATTTTTTCGTAGTACATTAATGAACTTCATTTTTCCTTGATTGAAAAGGGCACTTGTTGTATTACAGCCACTAAAGGAGTGCAGGAATAAAATATGATCGGCGGCTGTCTTATCTATGATACTGTCAGTTGAATATATTTGCTGTGAAATTTTCCTTTTCCTGGTTTAAGCATATTATACATATATATCCAACAAAAGCAGCTGCAAGACAACTTTCGTTTCGAACCTATCACCAGATTCAGAAGTGGTGTGGGAATGAAAAAAATCCGGAACAGTGGGCGTGGAGTAGAAATAAGAATGGGTTAATTCCTGTTAAGACACTTGAACCCCCAGCACCGCAATCCTTATTAAAACTTATTTCTTGCAAATGCAAAAGAGGATGTCAAAAAGCCTGTGGATGCAGAAAAGCTGATTAAAATGCTCCGTTATATGTACTAATTGTACCGGTGATAATTGTCAGAATTCGTAAAGTTCATCACATGAGAGTGATGAAGATGAAGAAACGGAGACGGTTCTAGAGCAAACGAATGATGAAATAGAAAAGGAAGAAGCTCACGATGAATTTGACGATCCCATCGCAGATGATGCCGGAGAAACTTTTGACGTCTCACTCACTACGGAAGACGTTGAACCAGCAACTCCTGATCCATCAGAAATATCCAAACGAAGAAGATTGCACTTAATTTCCAAATCATGTATTACATGTGAATTAGGATTACCAGGAAACAGCGTTAAAAAAACGCGCAGCTTATCTTGACTTAAGACTGTGAAATCGAGTTTTTCTGCGAAAACGCGTTTTAAGTAACTCTTAACTACGCTCGTACGCCGAAACTATTGATTTTACAAAAAAGTTTCTATGACATAAAATGTAGGAAATTTTCTCTAGTTTATTTTGTATGTTGATGTTTTTGTCGTAGAATAAGTCAGAATGGAGTTGTAGTCAGATTACCTCTTATAGGCGCCATTTTTTCAAAATGGCGGCGCGAGCGGCAAAGGTACGAGGTCGCAAAGTGGAAATTCGAAAAAAGCACATCAAAATCTACAAATGTACCAATTTTCAAAACTTCCGGAAAACTTTCCAGGTAAACCCCTTTTTTTCGACCAAATGACAGGACTATTATTACAAGTTTACATTCAACTTATATAATACATCAACATGTAATATAGTTTAGCTTTTAGTAATAACAATAGTATTAAATCGGAACTGGACTTCTCCGCCGCAGCGTATGATATCCCCGCGGCAAAGTTTATCCGTACCTTTGCCCTGCCTTTCCCTTTTTATCTACCTTTCTTATATACATCATTTCCAGGAAAGTGATATCATGCTGTGTATTCTCTATCTCTACTAATAATAAAGCTGAAGGTGGTTCTGTCTGTCCTTCTTTCTTTCTTTCTTTCTTTCTGTCTGTCTGTCTGTTACGCGCATAGCGCCAAAACCGTTCGGTCGATTTTCATGCCACTTGGCACAAAATTAGTTTGTAGCATGTAGTTTTGCCTCTCGAAGCGATTTTTCGAAAATTCCATTTCGTTCTTTTTCTATTCGAATTCTTAGCGGAAATTCGATAAAATAGGGAAGAAATATTTCACACACATTTTCAAGTCTTATGTCATTCGAAAGCTTGAAATTTTCTGCACAAAATGAATTTTTTTCGAAGTTTCTACGATCATCAGGAGAGCTGTAATAATTGTTTTTAGAATCCCGAAATTCAAGGCTTACCTTCAGTAAAGCAAGCCAAACGATTCTAAAATGGTTCAGCTCGATAATAAAATTTGTTTGAAAAGAAAGATGAAAAGAATTATTTCATCAACGGAAATCAACTTTTCATGTTGTTACCATGGTTACGTTTTTATTTCGTTCTTTTTCCCTTAATAATTTTAAAAATGTATTTGTTTTTGTAACAATCCAAACTCCAAGCCTTAAGATGGCACCTGTCAATCAAATGAGAAATCGAGTCCTTTCCTTAAAATACAGGATACCATTCTAAATTTATCGTCTGCAAAACATATTTTACTTCATTATTAATTTATTTCAATATAAATTGCAGCAAATGGCTTGAGTGAACGAATTTAGCTTTTAATTTATCGTTTGCTGGTTGATCTTTGTCGATGTTTATCGTTTTTATTATCATTGTGAAGAATAATGCACGAAATTTCTATGACTAATACTTAAAATTTTTAGGATCAGTTGAGTTTAAAAGAAAAAATTGCTCCAAATATACTTTTGCAATGTGATTATTTATTGTTGGACTGTGATTTGCAGCAATAATTGCATTTAATAAATAATGAAAGACAATATTAAAAATTAATTTTTTGGCGACTTTTTTACAATTTGGCATTCAATTCTATTTCAGTATATTTACTTCAATCTTATTGCGATATTGCAACGTTCTTTCTAAAGTATGTCATTTCGGAAAATGTATTATTTTGTTTTTGAAGTTAGGAAAGAAAACTTTCTTCTTCTTTTAAACTTTGGTAAGATTTCTGTTGGTTTCTGTGAGCAACAAAATTTTTCTTATTTTTTCTTTTGGCTTATTTTTGTGCACCTATCTTTGGGGTTGCATTCAAATGTCCCCAAGGGGGTGATTTAACCCTTTTATGGGGTAATCAGTGCTTTCAATGCAGACCAAAGTGATATGAATTGGTGCGACCACTTGGCGATATCTCGCCAAGCTTTTGGTCACCAAGTGTTTGACGAAAAAAAATTTAGCGAAAAAAAATTTTTTTTTAGGTTCAATTTGGCGCTATTGGCGATATTTTGCGAAAAATCTACTGAATGATGTTAAAAATCGGCGATTTTAGGCGCAGATTAATCCACAAGACGAGAATCCATATAAAATGATTGGAAACTATAATATCCAGATTCCACAATTTAACACACACAAAAAAAAACAACCATACTCACTATATCTCCTACATCTACATAGAGACCAACCCAGAGTAAACTACGGGATACCACCAACAGCAAAAAAACTGGGTGAAACAAGGCAACAACATTCACTCCATCACATGCATACTTATAAAGGTTTTTTACTCACAAAACAAAATTCAACAAACCGTCCACCAAATCGTAATCACACGTAAACAATCACCCCCCCCACCACACCCTGCCCACCCCACACCGCCCAGAGCGTCACACGCCACCCCGTAATAACAACATCCAGCATTAAGAATAACGAGAGAGCGCGGGTGGAGGTAGGGGGGAGGGGGGGGGGAGTGGAGGGTGGTGAGGGGGGAGTGGTGGGTGGGGGCGGGAGGGGGGGGAAACAAAGCCATAATCCAATTTTATACGGTAAAACAATACTGAATAATAAAAACAAAAAAGACCCACTTGAGTGACACAACAATCACTATGAATGCTTTCAACCAGTAATAAAAAAAGAACGTCACAAGGACAACACACTTCAATTATAAAACATCACAATTGGAATTGAGCAGTTAGAGTATTGGCTCTCTGAAAACACAGGGAGATGCACTAAGAAAACAATCATACATATAATGTTAGAAAACAAATAGAATAAATAAACAAACAAACAAAAAGGGAGTAAAAAATGAGGTAACACCTAAAAAGTAAAACAACGACAAAGTACACGGATGTGGTTCAAAACCAGGTTAATGGAACAGAACTACACCCAAAATAGTATCGCGAATTCCATATCACAACCTTTATGAAACAAAAAAACGCGCGGTACGCAGATGGCGGCGAAAGTATTAAGATTTTGATTCTCAAACTCAAAGACCTCACTTTCTTATTTCTGTCAAGAACTAGTATTTACCTTCCAACGCTGCGTCCCCAACTATATTGCGCGATACACACGACAACACACACAACACACAACACACACACACTCATCACACACACACCACACTCACACACACACACACCACACACACACATCTCACTCTCAGTTTACATACTAACACAAGTTACTCTACTCTAATTCTGTGTATGTATGTAAATATTTTTCTCTTCTTGTTTACCAGCGCCGAAGTGAGTCTGTATCATACTCGCATTCAGCAAAAATTCTACTTCAGTACAAATAAGTATTTCCCTCTGAGGGTCTGTCGTTAACTTTTAAAAGCGATGTGAAAATTTAATCTCACTCTCTTCCACTCAAAAAAAATTATTTTCTTCTTCTTACAGATATAGTTCTTTTAATATCTACATGTTTGCAATCCTGCCCATTAAACCACGGTTGTTACCAGTATACAATAACCACAAAACTAGCAATAGGAGTAAATACACAAACAATTGAGACAGGCATAACAAGTGATAAACAATTTGTGTGAGAGAAGTATAGATTATGATTTCAATCTCGTACTTATTCTTTGTTCTGTGGTTGAAAATCTGCTGCATGATATTAAATAGTCTACATACTTAATTACATCCACAATGCTCGAAAGAGCCGAGTGTTCCCAAACTTTTTAGTTCTAGTTCCGCGCCTCTCTTTGTCCGATTTTTTATTCCGAATTCTAGTGTGCGCCGTGTCAACACCTCCATTCATAGTTATAGGAAGTCGCGAGCTCAAAACACAAATCATGAGCGCGTATAAAAGTAGTCAATTGCTCAGTCTTTATGTTCTACAAAGCGCTGGCATACATAAATGAGCGTCCGTGTTCCATGTTTATTTCTGATGTTATTCTCTAATAACAACAGCGATCAGAGTTATTTGATTCAATTTTTCTAACATGTATCTTCAGTTTTCTGACAGTATCTTTAACATAAGAGAACAAAAGAATTAACACACTGTATAATAGATTGAAAAGTAAAACAGATGAAATGAGAAAAAACGTAACATTTGTAATCAATACTTCTCAAGTAAAAAGTTATAGCACTGCAAATTTCTTAATGTTTGTTTCAAACATCAGTCTTCAAATATCTCGATGTCGTACAGATACACATTAGCGATCTACATTGTACAAGCTAAGAGACAAAATGAAACAGACTTTACTTATTCTCTAGGTCTCTCATAGTATGAATCTTGTGCATACGGGTCAACAAAATTTATTCCCATTTGATGTATTCATTGTGTGTGCCCGCCCAAATTTTTCTTTACCCTTCTCTCTATGGGACCCAATTTTCTCCTATCCAAATTCTCATGTGGGGCTCCCCTTGGAGCTATCTATGACACAAACCTAACTTGGCTTCTAATTGAAGCTATATTCATCCATGTATCTCTCTATCGTAAATCAAGACAGTGCAAGAAAATAGCCATTTTCTTAGTCAAAAAAATTTGCACTTCACAGAGCGTTGTATAGGAGATGTTCTTGTTTTTTTTTAGATTTCCTATAAAACTGCGCCTATGTGAATCATTCTCTAGTGCATCAAGAACTCCTCTTATATCCAATTTCTGAGAACGAAAATCAGACGAAACTAGGATTTTTTATATAAGGTAGAGAACATAACACACACACAAATCAACATATATATTTGAGTTAGCAATAATCTTTGTCAGATAGTTGATTTGTCTATTTTTCTTTCCTTGCCTTTGGCAGCTTTTAGCTAGCTCTAAACGTATTATCTGGCGACATAGTTGCAAACAACGGAAGCTATTAAGACTAGTCTACATTTTTCACACATTCTGTACATACGCGGCCGGTGTAAACACCTTTATGTTTTTTGATGGAGTTTTCTTTATCACTTGCCTACATTTAATAAGCACGAGAATGACATTTTTTCGCGGAGCTGAGTGCTGTTAATATTGTTAGAGTTTTTTAGCTCATTTTTAAATCGCTAGAACACTTTCTACATGAATGTGAATTATTAAAGACTTATGCAATGAACAGGAGTTTTAACTACTGTCAACGTTGTCGAGAAGATTATCGTCTCCAGAGTATAAAGTTCTAGCTGAACGATGATCACAGTGGAGGATTGCACATATAACTTATTTTGAATTTCTGAGTGGACCACAGTTTTTTGATTCGCTTTGAGGAGTCGAACATGTCTTGTTTTGCGAGAGAGAGCATTTTGTCTAATAGTTCTTCTACACATTAACTGTTCACTATTCTGTATGACGTGGTGCATGGAGGCTTACTTAGTGTCTGTATGAGATAAGCACGATGAGTACTTAGTTTTAGACTACCTACTTCGCGTGATAGAGATCTGACTTTAGTCAATTTAGAGTTCTGCTTCCCTCCTATTGAAAGTATTTGTATACACATACTTTGTGTATATACTTACAATTTTATTCTAGTTTTTTCTTCCTTCTAGGATTGACGACTGGGTGATTTTAGAACATCTTGAAGTTCTACGGACGTACGTTACATATATATCTACACACATCCATTTGTAGGATATATAGTGTATAAATACTTTGTTGACTAAAGGAGTAATTCGAGCTATACGTATAAAATTATCGTCAATTTTATATTCTTCTGGTGCTTGTTCCGTATAACACACTTTGAGGCGTCTATAAACATATAGATATTGCTCTTTGTGCACACATAAACACATATGTGGATTAATATATTGTTAAAAGTACTATGGGGAGTTTCCTTCTATTCAAATTAAACGTGAGAGTGTTTGAAGACGTCCCTCTTGTACAGTCGCGATCTTAGATGATATGACTATGTGGTCGAATAATATTTATCTCAGAATATCGAAGTTGAGCGCAGCTACTATTGAATTACCAATGGATCTTTACAGAGTGTCGACAATAAAAAAAAGTTACTTATTATTCAAAAATCTGTCGTCCCCAGACAAAAGAGTTAGTTTGAGTGAGCGACACGAGTACCTAAGTGTTCTGTTTGTTCTCTTGAATATGAGCTGTCAATGTAACTCTGTAAATCTGTTCTGTACTTTAAGCACATTTCGCATATGAGAGATAAAAATTGACTTGAGTAAGATCTTGCCATTGTATGGTTTAGTAAGTGAATGCGTCGCCTGAGATAGAATATTCAGCTCGTATGCAAGTTCCCATAGATACGCATCCAGTATCTTTGTCAGTCCATATGTGTTTCTCTGAATTTATGTGTTTTAGCATAGTGAGGTATGTAGGCTTGGAAACAATCGTTAGTCTATGTAGGACAAAGACATCTGTTGTTCTTGAATTAAAAGAAACTTGTTTATGAAACACAACCATAATTGTGATCTACAAAAGTCAGGAGAAATCAAAGTCTAGAGATATGTTGTCTAAGAGCAGCGAGCAGTAGAAAAATGTGTGACACAAAGTATTGTCGTAAGAGGATCCATTTCTTGTGCACATTTCACAATATTGGATTGACACATCATTTTGTGAGTGGAGTATCTACATTTGAGACAAAAAAGCAATTTCTGCAAATAAAATGGATGCATATTTTTTCAGTAGCATTTAATTCTTCGATAATCAGAGTAACAGACTTTTGCAGCGCCAAAATTTCCCCTGGGGGAGATTTTTAAACTATTTTT
The DNA here is from genome assembly GCA_038373865.1 of Uloborus plumipes. Taxonomy (NCBI): domain Eukaryota; kingdom Metazoa; phylum Arthropoda; class Arachnida; order Araneae; family Uloboridae; genus Uloborus; species Uloborus plumipes. Next base: position 9,630 of record JAXGGA010020180.1, on the reverse strand, counting down.
TTTTTTATTTCAGAAATCAAAATCCCATGGTCTAATATGTATGCCCATGAAATTTGACAATATTTCGCCCAGTACTTCACACGCTAGAGTGCTCCAAACTCCTGACGTTAATTTATAACCACCCTGTATGTATGTGTGTTCCTCATACAAATCCAATTTTCGTCGGATTTTCATCAAACTTGGCACAGAAGTTCCATGATGCACTAGAATTCCCTTAGGTGGGGTTTAGAAATTGTTAAAAAATCCGAAAAGCTCAAAATTCAAATTCTTTCTCTTAAAATGGCCATTTTCTTTCAATTTTGAATTTATAGAGTAATAGAGATAAGCATTTAAGCATACAAACTGATAAAATTTAACACATTTAGATACACTAGGTGGCCAAAAGTATCCGGACACTTTCGAAAATTCACATTTTTACATATAGCTCGAAAAATAAGTGATCAATTGTTCTTTAACTTTAGTCATACAAAATATAGGCTTCACCGAACATTTCCGAGTTGAAATTAAATTACCCTTGCATTTGGGGGACGACAAGAAGGGGGGTTGAAAGTAAAACCGCTTTTTGACCATAACTCTTCGAAAATAGCTCAGAATAAGCTATCAATTTCAGTAATTAATTAGCGTACTATGTATAATTACTGTACAAATTTTTATGAACGTACCTCTTACTTCCGAAGATATGAAACATTTTTTTAAAAATGGCAATTTTATTTGAAGGGTTTTTGCTCATAACACGCAGAGTTTTTGATCAAACCTTATCAAAACTTCAGGAAAAATGACAAAATACAAGAGAAAGAACATACTAAAACGGTAAATAAAAATATTAAAAATCCGATGAGATATGAACGTTAAAAGGAAATAATTTTTCACGGCGCATGCGCGAACGACAGCAATTTATAACTACAAAAATATTGTAGCCTGGTTTATACTGCATCTTATAAAAAAAGTTACAGTTGAATATCGTAAAAATTGAAAAAGATATCAGCGATCAAGTGAGCTGTAATTCATTCATTCGCAGACAATACATAAATGGCAAGGGGTTCTCCACAAATAGTGTGGTGACAATTGAGCATTTTCTTCAATGTTAAATTGTATACAGTTTGAAAATTTATATTCGGCATAGAAGTCACATTTCGCCTATTCGGCCAAGAAGACCTTATACGTAGGTGGCCAAAAGCATCCGGACACCCCCTGAAACGTTGGTGGTTTTGAACGATGACGCAATAACCTTTAATTTAAAAATAGCTCTTCGTGGACAGACCCTCACTTTTTATGTATTGTCTGCGAATGAATGAAATACAGCTCACTAGATCGCTGATATCTTTTTCAATTTTCATGATATTCAACTGGAACTTTTTTTATAAGATGAAATATAAATCAGAGTACAATATTTTTGTAGTTACAAATTTCTGTCGTTCGCTCATGCGCCGTGAAAAAATATTTCCTTTTAACGTTCATATCTCATCAGATTTTTAATATTTTTATTTACCGTTTTAGTATGTTCTTTCTCTTGTATTTTGTCATTTTTCCTGAAGTTTTGATAAGGTTTGATCAAAAACTCTGCGTGTTATGAGCAAAAACCCTTCAAAAAAATTGCCATTTTTTAAAAAATGTTTCATATCTTCGGAAGTAAGAGTGGTACGTTCATAAAAATTTGTACAGTAATTATACATAGTATGCTAATTAATTACTGAAATTGATAGCTTATTCCGAGCTATTTTCGAAGAGTTATGGTCAAAAAGCGGTTTTACTTTCAACCCCCCTTCTTGTCGTCCCCCAAATGCAAGGGTAATTTAATTTCAACTTGGAAATGTTCGGTGAAGCCTATATTTTGTATGACTAAAGTTAAAGAACTATTGATCTCTTATTTTTCGAGCTATATGTAAAAATGTGAATTTTTGAAAGTGTCCGGATACTTTTGGCCACCTAGTGTATGAGTATTTTCCAACAAATATTACGATTAATAATGAATTATCACTTATTTCATTTTAGCATCAAATAAGTTAAAAACAATTACTTCTACACTTATTTGTATTCGACACTATTCGAACCACTATTGGGAACTACTATATTATATTAATAAGCACCCGGGGAACTCCGAGTAATAAGCTAGTCTATATAAATAAAATTGGATGTATGTTTGTACATGTGATTGTTCCTAATACAAATCCACAGTTGTCGTCGGATTTTCATCAAACTTGGCACAGAGATTCCTTGATGTACTAGAATTCACATAAGCGGGGTTTTGAAATTTTTAAAAATCCAAAAAGCTCAAAATTCATCTTTTTTGTCTCAAAATGGCCATTTTCTTCCAATTTTGAGTACATAGAGTAATAGAGATAATCTTTTAAGCATATAAATTGATAAATTTAACACATTTAAATATGAGTATTTTTCAACAAAGGTTACGATTAACAATGAATTATCAATTTAAAACTAACATAGTTTATTTTAGCATGAAATAAGTTTAACATAATGCAATACCGGAAAACGTTGGGTAATAAGCTAGTTTAACATAAAAATGGCTAACGTAACAGCTCTGCTTGTATGTAAAAGTTTATTTATTTACTTTTTTAAAGTAAATTTTAAATAATTTTAATTTCTTTGCAGTTCTAATCAAGATTGCTGAAATTTACTAAGTGTGACGCCGGATTTTGACAAGTTCTTTTTCAACACACATCGTTGTCTGTGTTTTCGTCTAAGCAATCATGCTGAAGTGTTCATAAGAAGGCTCCTGTTCTAGTTCATAAGAGAAAATTCAGTGTTTAAGACTGAATGTTATGTGCTTTCGTCTAAGGAATAATGCTGAAGTGTTCGTAATGAGGATCCTGCTCTAGTTTATAAGAGGAAATTCAATGCTTAAGACTGAATTTTATGTGTTTTCGTCTGAGGAATCATGCTGAAGTGCTCATAAGAAGGCTCCTGCTCTAGTTCATAAGAGGAAATTCAGTGTTTAAGACTGAATGTTATGTGCTTTCGTCTAAGGAACCATGCTGAAGTGTTCATAATAATGATCCTGCTCTAGTCCATAAGAGGAAATTCAATGCTTAAGACTGACTTTTATGTGCTTTCGTCTAAGGAACCATGCTGAAGTGTTCATAATAAGGATCCTGCTCTAGTTCATAAGAGGAAATTCAATGCTTAAGACTGAATTTTATGCTCAAGACTTGCAAAGAGTTGAAAACATTCCTTTGTCTATTGCTGCAAAAGCAAACAGAAGAATAAAGTGGCTGTTGTGCGTAGTGCATACTGTGCTCTAAGTCCAAATTCCATTTTTGGGATGCCACCAGTTAATGCCTCAACCATTACACACATTCACGTACTTGTAGGAGTAGTTCTTGCTTAAGTATAGATTCATCTATGCTCGTATCATCATTGAATAAAAATGTATTCATTAAGAGCAATCAGTTATGAAAGAGAATACAAAAGCTGACATTAACAGGAAATCTTTTTATAAACGTCGATGTATTTTGTGGCACATGTCTTTCATTCTCGTTTTTCGCTAAGCCTCAACAATTAAAATAGACGAAGAAATAAAATCGAAAGTACTTTTTCCTTACTGAAAAAGAGGTTTTTTCCTGCGACAGTAAAAGATAGTTGAACTAAGGCTTTGTTAATCAGCTGCCAACCATAATCAAAAAGTTTACAAATCAAGAGAAGGCAACTTTGGTGCGGGATGAGAAACTTTTTCATTGATCTTTTGTGACGCATTTGACCGTGTTTTGTGTAATCATCTTTACCACGAGTCTAACACTTGCTATACAGTTTCATCTTGTTTGCACAATCGTGTGAAAAGTTAAATTTACTTGACAAAAAGCAATTCAAGTAATTCAAGAAAATTTTATAGTTCTCTGTACATGGAAAACTCCTTGACATCATACCTGTATGTTTAATTTCTAAATAGAACAGAAAGCGTTAAAAAGAACGAAAACTGATGCGTTAAGTGTTTACGTTTCCAGTTTTCTCTATTGAGAAACAACTACACGCATATACTTATGAAACCTACCTCTTAAAAAAATAATTTTAAACCAATTTTAAGACAAGATCTTCATTTCAATTTAACTAACAAATCAAAGTATAGTAACTGGCACTGAGGTATACTGAAAAGAAAAAAAAAGACTCTTAGCTGATAAAGCATATGTAACTTACCTAATATTAAGTACTAGTATAAAACTTGTTCTGTTTTTTGTTCTTTGATGCCCATTTTCGAGCTTCATTTGCAAATAAAGTTATCAGAAAAAAAATATATTCAAGCGCTTCGTTAACAGTCATAAATATGAGTTTTTATCAAAAAGAATATAAATGATAGTTTTATGTGATGATGATGTGATTTTTAAGCTTTTTAAGCATTTGAAGATTGAAGGAACTTTTAAGAATCCATCTTTGCAAAAATCCAACATCTTGTTAATTTTATCGAAAAACACCTTCGTATTTTTTCGCAAGGTCATATTCGTCTGATATCCAATATGAATCGATTGAAAAAAAAATATGTACGAACATTGTTCAGAGACATTTTCCTCCGTTTCAGCTTTAAAAACTCATATCAGAATTCATATTAGACATAAACTGCACTTCTGTAAGTCATTTACCAACCATTCAGATTTAAGGCAACATCTGAAAAGCCACACAGGTGAAAAACCGTATTATTGTGAACATTGCTCAATAACATTTTCCTCCGTTTCTGAGTTAAACAGACATTTGAGAACCCATACTCGATATGAACCACATTTCTATGAGTATTGTTCTAAGGTTTTTTCCACGGCTTCATATTTACGGATCCATCGCAGGATGAACACTGGCGAGAAATCAAACTCCTGTGAACATTGCTTTAAGACTTTTTCCCACCCTTCATCTTTGCGGAGACATCTGAGAATCCATTCCGGATACAAACCGCAAGCTTGTGAACATTGCCCAAAGGCATTTTACAGGGCTTCAGATTTAAGGAATCATCTAAGAAGCCATACAGGGGAGAAACCATTTGCTTGTGAGTACTGCTCAAAATCATTTTCCAGAGCTTCAGATTTAAGGATCCATCGTAGAATGCACACTGGCGAGAAATTACACTCATGTGAACATTGCTTTAAGACTTTTCCCCTCCCTTCATCTTTGCAGAGGCATCTGAGAATCCACACCGGGTACAAACCACACGCCTGTGAACATTGCTCGAAGGCATTTTACAGCGCCTCAGATTTAAGGAGACATCTAAGAAGCCATACAGGGGAGAAACCATTTGCTTGTGAGTACTGCTCAAAATCATTTTCCAGCATTTCAGATTTAAGGAACCATCATAGAATGCACACTGGCGAGAAATCAAACTCATGTGAACATTGCTTTAAGACTTTTCCCCACTCTTCATCTTTGCAGAGGCATCTGAGAATTCACACCGGGTACAAACCACACGCCTGTGAACATTGCTCGAAGGCATTTTTCAGCGCCTCAGATTTAAGAAGACATCTAAGAAGCCATACAGGGGAGAAACCATTTGCTTGTGAGTACTGCTCAAAATCATTTTCCAGAATTTCAGATTTAAGGAACCACCGTAGAGTACATAATGACTCTAATATACATTTCTGTGAACCTTGCTCCATGAGTTTTTCCGACCCCTTAAGTTTTCAGAAACATCTGATAATCCATACCGGGGATAGACCGTACACCTGTGAACATTGCTCAAAGGCATTTTACAGGGCTTCAGATTTAAGGAGACATCTGAGAACCCATTCAGGTGAGAAACCATTTGCTTGTGAGTACTGCTCAAAAGCATTTTCCAACATTTCACATTTAAAGATCCACCTTAGAATCCATACTGAGGAGAATCCACACACTTGTGAGTACTGCTCGAAAGCATTTTCCTTCGCTTCAGATTTAAGGAGACATCTAAGAAGCCATACAGGGGAGCAGCCATTTGCTTGTGAGTACTGCTCAAAATCATTTTCCAGAGCTTCAGATTTAAGGAGACATCTAAGAACCCATACAGAGGAGAAGCCATTTGCTTGTGAGTACTGCTCAAATGTATTTTCCGGAGCTTCAGGTTTAAGGAGACATCTGAGAACGCATACCGGTGAGAAACCATTTGCTTGTGAACTTTGCTCAAAAGCATTTAACAGAGCTTCAGATTTAAGGAGACATCTAAGAACCCATACAGGGGAGAAACCATTTGCTTGTGAGTACTGCTCAAAGGTATTTTCCAGAGCTTCAGGTTTAAAGATCCATCTTAGAATCCATACTGAGGAAAAACCACACAATTGTGCACTTTGCTCAAAAGTATTTTCCAGCGTCTCAGCTTTAAGGAGACATCTGATAAAATATGCAGGCGAGAAACCACATTATTGCGAACATTGCTCAAAGCCATTTTGCTCCGTTTCGGATTTAAACAAACACTTGGAAACCCTTACTGACTACAGAGCACACTTCTGTGAACATTGCTTTAAATTATTTTCCAAAGCCTCACATTTAAAGAGACATCTAAGAATGCATACTGGCGAGAAACCATTTGCTTGTCAGTATTGTTCAAAGGCATTTTCCAGAGCTTCATGTTTAAGGAGACATTGTCGTAAAATCCATACTGGTGAGAAACATTAAACTCCAGTGAACGTTACTCTGGGATTTTTCCGACCTTACATTTTTCAGTGACATCCGAGAATTCATACCAGACATACCCCACGCATGTGAACAATGTTCGAGAGCATTTTCCAGTGCTTCAGATTTAAGGAGACATCTGAGAATGCGTACTGGAGAGAAACCACATTTCTGTGAAGTATGTTCTAAGGAGTTTTCGCACCTATGAAACACGAAAATACACTTGAGGTACACATACCCGCGAAAAGTTATTTTTCTGTAAAATGCGCTCTAAGGAATTTTCACAACGTGCAAAACTGAAAACACACTTAAAATCCTTACTAGTAAAAATGCATAATCCTGAGGAGCTTGATCTAGGAAAATGTCTCGATTAACGAACATGGAAAAACGCTTGAGAATTCCTACTGATAGAAAGCAGTATTAATGTGAAGCCTGCTCCAGAAACATGTCTCGTTTGACGGGCCTAGAAAAAGTGTTTGAGAATTCCCATTGGTAAAGCTCCATATTCTCGTGAAACTTGATCTAGAAATGTCTAGATTGATCCGACTCCGAAAAGCAGTTCTTACTTAAGAATCCCTACTGGTAAAACGTTCTCTTCCTGTGAAACTTGATCTAGTAAAATGTGTCAATTGACGAGCTTGGAAAAACACATGATAGTTTCTTCTAATAAAATGCCCTTTTTCTATGAAACTTGGTCTAGAAAAATGTCTAAATTGATGAGATTGGAAAAGCAGTTCTTACTTGTGAATCCCTACTGGTAAAACGTTGTATTCCTGTGAAGCTTATTCTAGTAAAATGTGTCAATTGACGAGCTCAGAAAAACACTCGATAGTCTCTACTGGTAAAACTCCATATTCTCATGAAACTTGATCTAGAAAAATGTCTAGATTGATGAGAATGGGAAAGCAGTTCTTACTTGAGACTCCCTACTGGTAAAACGTTGGATTCCTGTGAAGCTTGATCTAGTAAAATGTGTCAATTGTAGAGCTCAGAAAAACACTCGATAGTCTCTACTGGTAAAACTCCATATTCTCATGAAACTTGATCTAGAAAAATGTCTAGATTGATGAGAATGGGAAAGCAGTTCTTACTTGAGACTCCCTACTGGTAAAACGTTGGATTCCTGTGAAGCTTGATCTAGTAAAATGTGTCAATTGTAGAGCTTGAAAAAACGCACGATAGTCTCTTCTGGTAAAATGCCATATTTCTGTGAAGCTTGATCTAGAAAAATATCTCAATTTTGTACCTCAGAACCAGATTAACGCAAGTTCATTTTCGCTATTTTTTAGAGAAAGGCAAAAATACATACATAGGAAAAACTCGAGCTCTTTTAACAACGCTGAACCATCGTGAAGGAATTTCTTTTACAGAGTAAAGTTCTCATGGGTCGACGCGGAACAATATTCTACATACAATGCAAAAATAAGGCGAAAACGGCCAGTTTTTGACTTACGTTGTTCTGACTCTAAGATACAGAACTAATGAGCGAGGAAAAACACGTGAGAATACTTTCTGGTAAAAGGGCATATTTCTGTGAAGCTCAATTTAAAACAAATTCTGGAAAAACTCTTGATAGTATGCACCGTGCTTGTGAAGAACCTCATTTTCATAAACTTATTCTAAGTTTTGTCTGACTTTGAAAAGATTGCCCTTGATTCCGCCTTTTTTCAGAATTAATCATTTAAATGTAGGGTTAATATGAAGATGGAAACTAAATAACAAGATTCGCCAGTGTAGTACTGGTTCCAAAGCTTTAAAACAACACCCAATTTAAGAAAATAGCCAAAGAAGTAAAACGTAACCATTTCGTGCCTAATAGACCAATCGTTAATTTATTTTTCTCGAAGAACTCAGGTAGATGGCAGTGCTTCGTGAACCAAGCACGAAATTTTGTTCTGTACTAAAACCAGAAAGTAGTAGGCATTTAGTATTTAGGAGGCGTTGCCTATATACTGAGTCATCAGCATAAATGATATTGAATTGAATTATTTGTGCACTCAGATAACTACACTAAAAGACTGCATAGTTCATTTTTACTTTCACTTCTTATGTTTTTGTGCTTTTTAATTGTTTTGTGGAAATTTTCTGTTAAGGGAGCTTTGACCCACTTCAATTCTAGGAGCTTTGATCCGGGTTAAATCTCCTCATTTAGTATTATTTGATGGGATTACAATTCGTAAGCTGTATACTATATTCAATTTCTTTTAAAAAGAAATGTTTTTAATTCAAATGAAAGAAGTTTTTTGTTCTAAACTTGCAACCCCTCTCTCAAGAGTCGTTTGAAGCACTTTCTGTTAATGTGCATTACTCTCATAAAACTGAACCCATGGTCTAGTATGCACGCTCACGAAATTTCGCAATGTTTCGCCCAGTAGTTCGCGAGCTAGAAGGCTTCAAACACCTCCTGTTAATTTATAACCAATCTGTATATTACTATAGGGTCATTCCATAGAAATGTCAACCTCAACCTAAGAAAGAAAAATACCGAAGTGAAAAAAGTATCCAAAAATAAATAAATAAATAAAAATCATACAACATAAGAAGTTTAAAAAAATTAAAAAAGTATTGCAAATATCACTGAGATTAATCATAATAAATAGTTCGTAGTGTATTTACTGCTTGTTTTTCGATGGTTACGTTAGTCACATTACGTTAGTCACATTCCATCTTAAGTAGAAGTGACACTTAAGCCTAAAAAAAATTAAGATTTAATAAATGTGTTTTATGTTTTTAAAAGCCAACTTTACACATTTTTCAAACAAATCATTCAATTTTTAACACTTGCTTAACTTTGAGAAAATTTTGCTCGCAACATGAGCATTAATTTTCAGGGTTGCAAAAATGTTACATTAGTCACGTTGCTATTTTAGTTGAAAAAATATCTACTGTCAGTAATTTTGTTTCAAATTCTTAGCAGATATGATACATAGATACCATATACAATGTAAATCCACCAGCATAACTAAAGAATGTTTTTATTTTTTTAAGTTTAAAATAAAAACATTACAAATAGTTGAAGTTACGTCGTCCTTGGAAAAGGCCCCATAAAGAATT
>JAXGGA010020179.1:0-18732 GCA_038373865.1 Uloborus plumipes | reverse complement strand
GTTATACTTCTTTACAATAGATTAGAACAAGTTATTGAAAACGAAAGTGTAAATATGGTTTGCACCAATTACATTTGGCGTCAAAATTTCGGTTCAAAGCCTTCTACGTCGACTCTGATTTATATTGACCTAACTTCTTTAGAGGTAATAAATATACACACAGTCGAGTTCGACATTGAATTACTTGTTAAAATGATATCCCACATAAGGTGATACATTTATAATGCACCAAACGGTTATAATTTGTCTTTTTATTCCGGAATAATGAAATATCCCACTTATTAAAATTATTTTTCATGTCAAATTGGCTATTCCATTAAGAGAACTCAACAACAAATAACAGTATACTGCAAAAATGTACAAAACATAAGGTAAGTTGACGAATCAAATTTTTGGGTAATAATCGAATATCTTTTATGAAATTTAAAGAGATTCAATTGTATGTTTCAGCATGTTAATTCAAAATCTAAATTTCACCTATGCATTAAATTTGATTTACTTTTGAAACATGCCTAACTTTCCCTGAAAATAAATTTTTGCGAAAGGCTTCCTCAAATTTTTGGCAATGTTTTCAATAAACCATTAGAAATCTATTTAGAAAAGAATTCACATTAGTTGTATTGCCGCCAAAAGAATTCTCCTGCATTTGCTGCAGTACGTAAGAAACGATAGAATTAATCTGGATGAATGATGTTGAAGTTCCCTCTTTCTGCATTAAGAAAAATCCTGTCTTTTCATACATATTTTTTTTTTTGTCTTTTCATACAACACTTCTTTACAAAGGAAAATTCCTATGGAAAGAAGAGATATTTCTCACTATGTTTTAATCATAATTTACATGATTTACTGCCGAACTTTCATGCCAAAGTTCATGGAGTTTTAGAGACCTCACATAGCCTGCAGAAATTTACTTCATTACATTAGTTACATGATTTGTTTATAAATATTTGCAACATTTAAAATCTAAACTTAAACTAATAAAAATCGATTTAACGAATTCAGTTCGAATAACTTCATACTTCTTCCGAGTTAGAATTTACAGAATTGAGAGAAATGACTCAGATCTCTTTAGTTCAAATCCAACATAGTAAGCAAAGTTAGCTGCTGCCACATGTCACAGGATGATTAATTGAAAAAAAAAACCTTACCAGTGTGCATTTGTGTTTGGATACATTGCTAAGGTAATGCAGTCAACAAAATGCGTTGCAAACTGAATTTTAGAATTACAAAGCCTTTAAATTGTTGAAATAGGTTCCTATTAACATTCTAAGTATTTTCATTGACACATTGTTAAGATAATTCAGACAGAAAAATGGATTGCAAATTATTGCTATAACTAAGTTAAGCATACTGAATTTCAAAATTATATCAAATAAGTTTTAAGTAACTAATCTATAAAATATTTCCAATAAAACTAAAAACTCATCGTTAACAATAATGAATATGAATTTTGTGAAACTAATATAAACCACACTTCATTCCCTATTGATTTTCACTGTATTTTTAGCAATTAAATCCTTCGAGAATCATTTGACCTTAATTTAAAATTAAATTGATTGTTATATGTGCTGAAAATTCATCTTCAATCAAAGTTCTCAAGTTTGAATGCGACTCTTCGAGGTGATTTACTACATTAAACTAAGAGACAAAACATTTCAGTTTTTCGCCAAAAAGGCAGATGTCTCATTGAATAGGACATATTCTAAGTCAGTGGTCAGTTTTGGTCTTACCTCTTTCAGCCGTCATTGGCTAGAGAGACTGAAGCCCTTCCGATAGTTTATTTGAATTGCAAATAGATTGAATCGTGAATTCTAATCTGGCTTGAGTTCAGCCTCAAGTTTAATTACCTCGAAATTCTATGCTGTATTTTTTATTTATTATCTGCCGAAACAAGGGCGCAGAGTATTTTATAAGAGTTAAAAATTATAATTCTAAGAGTTTTAGAAACTCTATGCATGTGTTCTCGGTAAGGGCCTAGCTCCACATCATCAGAAAACCGACGGAAACCGAAGGCAGAAACCGAAAATCCGGGTACTTAACATAGAAAAACTAATCCATTTTACGTTTCTGCTTTATTTTTCTACTTTACGTTAATGAAGCTTGGCCCTTAAAGATTTAATGCAAAAATCATGATTTCTTTGAGATACTGTGGTTTGATGATAATTCGAATGTGTTTTATAACTCATTTCATGGGTTTTGTTATGAATTAATGTTATACAATTGAAATTATACTGACGATAAATGCTTCCCTCAAAATTGTGCATAATTTTCTTCATTCAGTATTAAAGTCATACAATATCAGGTACTTGAAAACTATGTTATTGTTTCTCAGATAAAATTCATAGCTATTTAGGGAAAGGGCAAATCTCAGGCTCAACTTCTACAGATTACATCCCCCAACTCCACCCGAGCTAACTGTCTCAGTATGATTTCCGACATCATGCAAAGTACAATGATGCTTCCACATGCACCACTTCACTGTGACAATTACTGTAATATTGCGTAAGGGCTTTAATCTTAATAATTCCAATTAAAGGCAGGGAAAGATGCAAATAACCTCCAACATTTCGTGGATCCAGGACAATGGAGGACGAATACCGGAACATGTACGTAATTTCTCCGAAGCGAATGCAGCAAAACCGAATTCGAAATCAAAACTCATACAGGAAAATGTCCTACGTATTTAATTAGCTCTGAGGTGTTTATTGAATTACCATTCCTTGGTATTAAGTATGTAATATAGTAACGCGATGAGCGTGGTCTTAGAGTTTCGAAATATTTCATTCAAGTCAATTATATAATTAGGAATTAATATATGAGCCAATATTTTGAAAAGTGCCAATTTGAAGTTGCAGTTTTCTGATTAAAAAAATTTTGTGTAGAAAAAAATTAATATTGGATTCTAAGTCTAAATTGGGTCTAAATGCAAGAAAATAAAAGGGGGGAGGTCAAGGAAGGTATTTACTCCCTCCTAAGATTACTTACTTTTAAGCCGTTTACAGATCTGATGAGTGTTACAGATCTAATGTTAATATGAGCTACATATTTGAGTTTATGATTTCAGTCTTCGTTAACATCTCTAAAAATATCATTTCCTTGCATTTTTAACATAGAATTAAGATAGCTAATATATATATTTTAATATATATATTAATATATATATATATTAGCTAAAAAATCAAATTTCATTATAAAAAAGCATTTCTTGGAAATAAAAATGAGCGGTAAGGTTTTCAGATAATATAAATTATGAGATTTCTAAATCCAAGCTAATAAAACATTTGTTTTGTTTTGAAACAACACACAACTTCAACTTTTTCAACAAACAACTCTGCTGCTTGCTTTTCTTTAATTAGTTGCAGGAAATTTAATTTATTGATCAGAAATTCAAATTTAACATGCTAGTTATTATCTAGTTATTTAGCGAAGTTATGAGAAATTGAAGCACCAAAAAAAATTAATAAATAAAATAATAATAATTAACTTAATTTCTGCAGTGTCAATTTTTCTTATTTTACTAACTTCTATTGTTAGGTCATACAAACCACAAATGAAGCAATTGTACTAAAACTCATTGCTTTTCATTTTTTAAGAACCAAAATATTCAATATATATGGCTAAAACCTATGATTTTTGCTTTTTATAATTCTGAAACGTGTGAGTTAGTTCGATAACATATTCGCTGTTTTTCAATGTTACCGCTCTGACTGTTACCGATCTGACAAACTAACAAAGTTTTTTTTTAATTTCCGAGTCGATCGTGCTAAACTAAAATCAAACACGTGGTTTTTCCACTTGTAACGAAGGACTATACTTATACGTAAAATAATTTTTAAAATAATAAAAACTGCGCATTTTAGAGCGTGTTACCGATCTGATGACTCAAATGACACACATTTTATAAAATCACTTTTAAAAATCTTACCTACAATTTTAGATGCAGAAATGCAAATTTTTAATTACGATTCGATAAAACATCCCACCAGGTACTCAGTATCACGTGGTATAGGTGCAGGAAATGATTTTGGGAGCCTAAACATAGATCGGAAGTTATTGTTACCACTCTGACGGCGGAACTTGGGACACGCTTAGTTCGCATCGGCTAGAAAATCAGAAATAGATTAAAACAAAAATGAAGTAAAATATTAACAAATGGGTAAAAATAGAATCTTTTTTTTTTTTTTTGTGCAAGTGCGTTTTTCTTTTTGGGAAGTTAGCAAGTGCGCATGACCTGTTTGCATGCTAAGCTTTGCTACTGGGGACACGTTACCGATCTGATTTTTGATGTATAAAAATAATATTTTCTGAAGAAAAAAAATTTTTTTTCTGATGTTATTAGATGAAATGAAAGCAAAACCTTTTCTTCTTTCTGGGGAAAATTATTTTTTTAACTAGTTATTGAAACACAAGTGAAAATTGACTTGGAACTCAAATTGGCACTTTTCTAAATATTAGCTCCTATAAACATTTGTTTGTAATTATGCATAGTTTTCTGCATAGAGTCTTTGACATATGTTTACGTTAAGGATGCACCGATTAATCGGCAGTACAGATTAATTTTAATAGTTTTTTTTAAATTTTTATGTCCAATTAACATAATTAAAAATGTGTTAATGTAATATTATTGACAATAATATGAAAATTGGTTCTAAGAAATTTGATAAAATATTGAAATTTTTTTGTGAAAATTAAGAACTTAAAAAAAATATCTTCTCTTGGAAATAAATTACTTACTATGTCTAAACTCAGAACTGGATAAGAGAGAAAAAACAGTGATGGTGAAATTGGTAGTATCAAAAACGATCATTCTTATCATTAATCGGCAGATTACCAACATCCGATTAATCTGTAATCGGTAATCGGCCAATTTGCTTATCGATGCATCTCTAGTTTACGGTAAAGAAAATGTATTAAATATTGAGAAGTTCAAACGAAACCAGCTATAAAAAATAACCTCACGATTATTTTTGTATGTACATATAAGTGTAAACATATAAACGTTCAACTATCCAGCTACTATTTTCTGAATATTCAAGTTCAAACTTAATGTTAATTTTTTTATTGTTTATTTTTTTCCATGTATGTTTTTAAACTGTGAACTGTAAAAAAGTGATATTTTTAGTCAAAAAGAGTTAAGCCTTAAGAAGTTAAAGGTTGAAAAAAACAATATCAAACGGTCGAGACACTAAAGCAAGCTTGACACACAGGAAAATATTCTACAATATTAAAATGTGAACTATTCAACAGTATTCCACGTGGATTAAGTACGCAATATGCATTTAAAATCTCATTCAAACTTGGAATGAAGGAATTTCACACAGCACCTTTTACAGCCGTAGTCTTTTCGCTCTTGAAATATATACGAATGAATTTGAAAAGTTTTATTATTTCAGTTGTGAGAAGAAAATATGTTACGGTTTAAAATGGGGACATATATTTCTAAATTTTGACATCTTAAAAATGGGCCACTTTTCTAGGGTCTTTACGTATTATAAATTCACCTCATTTATTTGCCCAATATATAGAATTGTAGCTGAGTTTTCGCGCCTATTGTTCGCCATAAATGATGTAGAATCTCATTTAATTCTTCTTTTAATTAGTTTAATGCATGTTTGAAATTTCTCAGTCCTTCAAGGGGAGAATACTGAGGGATATTTCTTAGCATGTAGCCACAATAATTCCGTTCTCCAATCACCAATCTTCTCATTAAACCCATCCGTTGAAATGTTGATCTTTAAAGCATTCAACTATTGTAGATTTTTTACATTGTTAACTTTTATTGCAAATTTGAAAGGAAAACCAAGTACAGATTTTATTTTGATGATAAGTTCTGATGAATACTCGAATCACAATTAGAGTACAATAAAGCATGCGTTAGTCATGCTCCCTCTGCCCTTAATAGCAGCTAAGCTCTTTCCGAAACTTAGAACATTGTCCAGTGCCATTGAAACTACGATATAGTCTACCAATGCCGTAACCAGAACTTAGTTCCGGTGAGGGTTTTACTAAACCTATTTCTTGTGAAATCTATGAAGTCAATAAAATTTGATTTTTTTTTCTATATTCTGTTGATGTTTGTTACAATAGATGTTAAAAGGTTGTAACAATTAACACGAAACATGTAAAAAAATGACATCTTTTTATTGGAGAAAACAAAATCTAGATAGATGAGTTTACTTATGTACGCGCATTCGAGGGAGTACTTCTGAAATTTCTATCTTACGGGACACTTATAAGATGTGTTAAATATAGAGTTTGGTACTTACAAATTTGAAGAATTTTAGTGTGTTTTTAGTGGTATTAAAAATTCGAAGGGACAATACACGTTTGTATTGCTACCCACCCTCTAAATATGGCCTTGTATTTTACTCATTTTGCGTAATTTGCGTGATCTTCTGAAATGGAAAACAACATACAACACTGTCAAGTACACCTACTTAGTGTCACTTTTTATTGTTTTTTGAAAAACATCTTCTATATTGTGTGAGATAACGGAATGGGTATTTTTTTCCAAAACACCTAAATATCTGAGAAATGTATTACCGTGGCTGAAAAAAAAATCAAAATAGATAGTGGAAAACTATTTCGCGTGGCACAAAGTAACAAACATGGTTAAGTTAACTTTGTGCCATCATTCTTTTCTCGTTAAAAATACATTTACAACAAGCCCTATAATAATCTTCACAAACTCAGTTATTCTTGCTTCAAATGTGTATTTAAACAAGAAGCTGTGTGCGTCCAGAACTAAGTGAATCTACTTTCCCGTGTACCAACATCGACTTTCTAGCACCTGGCTAATATTCTCTTAATAACTGAGGGTGCAAATTATATCAATCTTACTTTTTTTTCTATTTAAAACTCTGTTTTAAATAGACTGTTTCTTTTCTATTCTGTTCTTAGAAATCAGCTTTAAGTACTAAAAAGGTATGTTTGATGTTTGACATAATTTGCAGTGTCAGATAATTAAGAAAATATTTATCAGATGCTGGAATGCCGATGTCGGTAAAAGGGAAAGTAGGCTCGTTTAGCTCTTGACACAATTTGTTTCCATTTAAAGCCTCCCTTTCAAAAAAAATATACCTCTCTCATCTGATGAAATAGATTCGTAATTTGAGCTCTAGAACACAAGTCAAAGATTTAGAAAAGCAATTCTCTCCTTACTACAAAAAGTTCGCAAATGAAAAAAAATAAATATAACCTACGTGCAACACGTTACCGGTCCGGTCATTATCCAAGTTCCTCCATTTGAAAGCTTCCGTTTGCACGTTCATAAACGGGTGACTAAAAATACTTTTAACGCTCGAGCACTTTAGCAGTTATTTCTCGGGAAAAGCGCGTTGATGTTAATGGCCGCTTATCTTAAACAAGGCTACAAGGCTTTAACGAGTGCGTTAATTTTAGAATGCATGACGTCTGCATGCTGAAGATTCCCAACACCACCAGTTTAGAGACACGAAATAACTTTGTGATAAAATGTTTATTTATTAACTTTAAGAAAACAGGAACTAGAATGATTTTCCTGTGTTATGTTGGCATATTATGCTCTCAGGGGGAGGTTCTGTGTGGCTGCCGGTATGTATGTATGAGTGTTTTGAATCCAAAAATAAGTCCGATTTTAACAGCTGTTATATCCGCTAAAAGCACTGAGTGGAATTTTTCTGTATTTCACAGCTATCGTGAACATCTAATAGAAAATGTAAATAGGAGGTCGATTAAATAAAACTCTAATACATGAGTGACATTGAAAAGAAAACAGTTTTTAAGAAGCAAATATTTTTATGCTCAAATTGTGAGACATGTAATTTTATGAAGTTAAAAATGCAAGACAACGTGTCCAAAAGTACAAATAAAATGTTAAAAAGAGTTAGAAAACTCTAAAATTCCGTGTTAAAGAACATGAAAATTGTATTGAAAAATAGGATTTCAAACGCTCTTCCATTGCCCAACACTGTTGGTCATGTGGCCATATTTTTAATTTTTCCTGTGCAAAAATTATCCATAGTTGTTCTTCAATTTTTGATTTAGATTTTTGGGAATCCTATTATATCTGGAAAAATTCTGATTTAGTTGTCAATGATCTGTCTAGCACCCCCCCCCCCCTCTTTCCCTAACATTTGGAAATCTTTTATTTAAAAACTTTTTCGTCTGTGACGTAATCTTTGTTGCGCAGTTGTCGTGTTTAACCCATGTTGGAATAGTTTCTGCGTACCTACTCTTTCTGTTCGATTTATTTACCATCGCGTTTCTCGCATTCCTGGTTCACTTGACTGCTGTCAGTGAACCATCATCTTTTATCACTGATGATGGGGCTTCACTTATAATAGCCCCGAAATAGCTATTTGCTAGAGTTTTCTAACTCTTTTTAACATTTTATTTGTACTTTTGGACACGTTGTCTTTCATTTTTAACTTCATTAATTGTACAAAGTTTTCGACTGCTTTTATTACAAATGTAATTTTATAACTGATTTCTAATTCATAAGATTATGCATAACATAGCTTGGGTTATGCTTCCAATTTAAGTGTAGAACTTAATTGATCATATTAAAGGACACTTGATCCTCGATCAAGTTCCCTTGGTTTAAATCGATCAAGTATCCCTTCGTATACTTTTCATACATATTTCAAAAGTACAGCCTCAAACTAATCCTTCACATACTATCTTAAATACAGAAGCCATCAACTTCGACATGAGGACTGCGTGCTATGCACCTTGCCTCCTGACAAACACAGGACAGGTTTGCGGCACAGAGAGGTTGAAATAACATCCATGGGCAAAGCGGGACTCGAACCCGCGACCACTTACTTACGAGGAGAAAACTCTTCCTCTATGCCACCGTGGTCCTCTTACTTCACACAATTCTAACAAATTTCCAAATCTTCTAAAATTATGTAAAAAGAATGTATGTACAATTTAGTTATTGCAAAAATGCTACGACTGCTTTAATTCATTCCAAAAATATAATCCAACTACTAAAAGCTAAAAATGGCACATAACCTTAAAAGCATGCAAAAAGGAATTGTCAAACCCTTAGAAATGTAAACCTACCGTGGTTTTTTGGCAATATTGTTATTCTTGAAATTGTGTATTATAGTATTTAAAATATTTAGAAAACTTTTTTGACTAAGAAATCACATACATGCACGATTTTTTTGGAAAACAGATTTTGCTTAATTTAAGGTTTTAAAGTGGCATACAGGTCTGTCACGTAAACGAAAAATCATATGGCAGCACTAGTATCTACTTAATACACAAAGTAAGAGCCTTTTCCCAACATAAAATTTATCTGCAAAGATAAAAAATGAACACGTAGTATACGAAGAGATATTAAGAAATCAAATCGGAAGAATGGCGTACAGCTACATATTTTCTGAAAGGTAAACAAGATTCATTCTTCTAGCACAGAAACGAATCAACGATTCTGCCATCTCGATCTCCTGTTCGGTAGTAACTTGTCATGTAATCACAATGTCGCGGAAGCCTGACGTAGCAAAACTAAAATAATTGTGATTGATTATTAAAGATCATATTTCGAATGATACGAAGCAAAGAAAGTGTTCTGTTATCCGTGCATTTTTGATGGCTCATAATATTTTAACAGATTTTTTTTCCTGCGTTTATAATTTATAGCGTTCTGAGTCGAACAATAAAAATGAGCGAGATAAAAGATAAATATAAAATAGAGTATTTGTTGGAAAAAAACCCAATCAAAATATAAAAAACCATCATGTATCTTAGTATGAACCATCAATTTTGTAAAAAAATTGTGCTTAAAAAAAGAATTAATAAATAAAAATAAATTAACATAAAAAAATATTTTCCTACGTTCATATAATGTAGCTTTCTGAGTTGAACAATAAAAATAAGGTAAAACTGGAGGAAAAAGATAAAAATAAAATAGAGTACTTGTTGAAGAAAGGCACAGTCAAAGTGCAAGGAACTATCATGTATCTTATGATGAAGTATCAGTTTTGTAAAAAGTCTTGGTACTTAAAAATAAAAAAACGAGCTGTACGTGTTGCGGATGTGACTGTATGATCAGATAAAAGTTATCCTAACTATAAAAGAAAAAGTTTATGTTTTTTTTTTTCTTTGACAAATTAAAAATTTTGCAGAGCATGCAAGAAAAGCTTTGTTGAAAATTATGCCAACGCGTTTATCACATATTGCATAAGACACATTTTTGGTTCAATACACTTTCACACATGTTACATACAAATTCACTTTTTTTTTCCTTGACTCGGTTTACTTTTGCGCAACACAGCACTGTATCACATTTCATCAAAAATATGTAAAGAAAAGCCGTGATAAAGCAACCATGACTGTACGTTTTTCTAAAACACAATAATTACAACAGAAAAATTGGATCAAGCACAGGAAATTTTTTCTTACATACAATCCAAACGGTGGAACATTAGAAATATTTCAATATGGCTAAACTGTTTACTTTTTCTGATAAATGAAGAGGCTTTGTTTGTCCTACTTCAAATGAATAATGTTAGTGCTTTCTAATAATTCACCACTTTGATTCCTCAAATCTCTTGAGAACTTATATGCTTTTCTTGTACTTTGCAAAAAAACAATTTCTTGGCGCAGTTTCTCTTAATATGATGTAATGCAAAGCTTAAGAATGTGCTAAATGCGTACATATGCTATGTGCAATTATGGAAAATTCATCTCCAATGTTTATTGTTCTTAAACTTGTCCTTTAATAAATAAATAATTAGGTTGCAAAAATTGCAATTTGTTCTTAAGATATTCAATAGGAGAAAAACTTTCCGCAGCGGTAAATAGAATTTAAGCCCTAAAAATGCCTTACAATGTTAATACAATTTAAGAAATCAAAATTAAATAAAAATATTTACTGAGCTTGTTTAAATTTGGTTCTGTGTCTTGAACAGCCCATTGCTCACATTTTGATACAATAATTACCATCACTATTTAATTTTTTCCATTTATTTACGTAAATATTTATTTTTGCAATGAACTGTTTCAGAAAGCATACTTATAGCTTTTACGCGATTTCATAATGCAAATTTCTTGTTTTACTACAATCAGTCACTTTGTCACTTTACATTAAGAGATAATTTGGTGGCCATAAATTCATATTCGTTCAAAAAATAAGATATTTGTGCATAGTGTTTTTAAGTACACTATTTAGGTGACAATAATAAAGGGTTTTTTTTCAGTAAATTTAACAGTC
Source organism: Uloborus plumipes (assembly GCA_038373865.1). Classification (NCBI taxonomy): domain Eukaryota; kingdom Metazoa; phylum Arthropoda; class Arachnida; order Araneae; family Uloboridae; genus Uloborus; species Uloborus plumipes. The sequence goes on along the minus strand of JAXGGA010020179.1, from coordinate 7,529 downwards.
CCTTCAAATCATACCTTCATAAAAATCAAGAATTTTGTTACTTAAACTCTTAGATGTATTATTTAATACCTAAATACTTACCCTAATACTTAAAACCTCCTCTCCTCTGTGGAAGGTTTTCTATTCCAAAAAAATCTACAATGACTGAATACTTAATAGGGTCAGGTGGGGTAAAATGGGTCAAAAAAAAACAGTTTTACAATCAGGCTTTGACAACAGAAAATATATTGATTCAACCAGTGAACAAACTGCTCAGGATATGCAAATGACTCTTTCTCATGACATTTAAAGTGAAATATCTCAGAAAAAAAACAAAATATTGATACTGATAAATAAGTTTGAAAATGTTTTCTCAGTGAATCATTTTATCCCATAACGTGGGGTGAAAGGGATCACTAGTGGGGTAAAATGAGTCATGGTTTAAAGGATTTGATTTCACGATTTATTGCATAGCAGTTTGATACTTTTGTTCATTGAGAAAACAATTAGTACATAAACATTTCTTGAAAGCAATATTGTCCTCTTGATTGATCTCAGGGACAGGAATTTCTAGCACTGTTTACGTTACATCATCCTTTCAAATATCACCTCTCTCCGGGATCACTGTATTTTTAAGTTTCATTGCACGTTATTCTACATTGTGGGGAAGAATGATGGCTTGAAAATATCCTTTTTTGACATTTTCCTCAAATTACTTAACTTGTTCCCACTTTCCAACTTTTTAAGATTGCTACCAATGCACTTCGATTCTGTTTTGATTTTTTTATGAAAAGTTTTATTTATCAGTTACTTAGTTTTGCCGTCTGTGTGTCAGTTTAATTGATTTTTTTTATCTCTTTCGGCTTTTTCAGATTGCAATCTTTTCAATATTGTCAAGTTTTTAAAAATTTTACAAGTTTCTTTCTGCATGTGTGTAATTTTCTCTTTTGGTAAATTTTAAAGTTTCTTCTTTACTTTTGCTTATTGGCTTCATTGAGAGTGTGCTTATAATAGAAGTTTTAATATGCATAAAAATAAAACACATGCTTGACTCGCTTGTTCTAATACCGAAGAAACACCCTCATTTGTTGTTGAGATCTTAGATGATGATTCTGTTCCTTTAACTGCATTATTTGAATTCAGCTTTGTAGAATGTTTTTCTATGATTTGGTTGTCCAGGCGTCTCTCTTTGGTGTAAATAAGATACTATTGCTTCACTCCCTAACAACATTTATTGAAGGAAGTTCATCGAGCAAAAGCTGTGCTCTTAGTTTTGGATTTTTAATTTAATTTAATTTAATTGCTCTATAAGTTCATATATTTGTGTATCAAAAGAATGACCATATTATTTGTTTTGAATTAGTATGTACATACATGACACCAAAACATGAGTTAATTAGCAAAAAAATACGATTAGCTCTTTAGTATATCCTAAGCCTAACTTATGGCGGAAAAATGTCCCATTTTACCCCATATTACCCGCTTGTTTTAATACTATAAAAAATTCAGTTTTGCTTTTTTTTACTCACCAATTTTTGGAAGTTATTCCTGAAAATGGTGCTCTATACAGTAGGTTAAAAACTTAATTCGTATTTTCATTTAATTTTCCTTAAATCAAAAGTTTTTATGGTGAACGCAGTCAAGCTTCTTATAAGAGAAAACATTTAATCGCTAGTATCTGTAACTTTAAAGTAGAAGTTACACCTTATTTTGAATATAAAATGTTGCGTGGTGTCAATAATGCCCAAAAATGGCAACGCAGAAAGACAATATCATTTGTACGATTTTTAAAGATTTTCTAATAAACGTGACCGATTTTACCCCGTGACCCATTTTACCCGTTCTGACCCTAACTGTCGTTTTTCAGGACGCAGAAGCCCTCCTTGAATATTTTAACGTATGAAACAACAAAAAACAGTGAAGACCAATACTTATAGTGACCAGTGTCATCAAAAAAAATTTATTTTGAAGAAATGGGAGATAGCACGAAAAGAAAAAAAATGTATTGTTCTTATTTTAATATTTCTAATGTTTAACATTTGAAATAAAAATAAATTTAAAAAAAAAAAAAAAACAATTATATGTTATACATTTTTTTAATTCCAATTGTTTTCCCTCTATTTTCCACCAGGTTAAATTTTCATTCAAAATACAAAGCGTGAAAATACGCAAAACTTAATTTTGTAAGCGTAATTCTGATTTTCGTGCGTGAAGAACAATTGTAGTCGCATTAAAAGTACTACATACACGCACACTATGTAATATATATTTTTTTTCTCATTTTCTCTCTTCTTTTTATTCTGAGAATTCCATCAGTATTGATGCTTTAAGACTACCTATTTCTTTGAAGCTAGTGCACTTTTTCTCGTATTTTATTACACAGATTTCATTACCGGATGGCATTAGGGAGGCATTATTGATCAAATGAGAGCTTCTTCCCGGAGAAAAGAAAATAGAAGAAAACTCGCTCTCTGAGAGTTAGAAAATGGTTTCGTGAGAAGTATACCTTCTGTTTAAAATATATCCTCCATGAACAAAATACGTAAATGAAATTCTTAAATAATGCGGAAAATGATACTATCAATAATACACAAAATACATGCTGGTTTTTTTTTTATCCCAGAAGTTAGCGAATATCTTCTTTAGATCTTAAGAAAGGTTTTAAATTGAGTAGGATTATACATGAGGTAAACAGATATAAACTAAGATCTTACTTCGATTTACCTACCCTCATCGAGTTTTAAAAAAAGTTTACATAAAAATGTAGATAAAAATATTACTAACACGATGGCATATGGTTATCTAAACAAAAGTGATCCAAGAATACAGTTGTCATGGTTTAGAGTTTTAGGAATTGAGTGAAACTGCAGTTTTTCTACAGGTATTTTTAAATTTTACGGGAATGCAGTTCTTTTGAAAATTAGAAAACGATTTAAATCTGTCTCAAATGACAACTTATTCGGCTCAAAACTTGACATTGACGCAAGAAAGAGATTATGTGATTTAGAAATTATATACCTTTTAGAGTATATATACATAGAGTATATAAAATATATAGAAATTCCAGAATCATAGAAACTTAATTGCTATTAACTGCACTTGCAGTATATTTAACAAGAAACATTCAAATGAAATATTTTAATAAAACAATTGAAAAAAAAAAAAATCGGTTTCTCTTCAAAAAAGAGAACTTTCACTAAAATAAATCCGTTTGGAAGATTTCATGCATGAAATTAAAGTTTATAAATGAAGAAATCATGATCGGAAATAAAGTGAAGTCATTTCAAAGTAAATATAGCAATAAAGGAAATTATTCATTCGAATTCAACTCAAACGGAAATTATGTTACATCCAACAATAAACTTAAAAATTGGATGGCAAATCTTTTAGCGAAAAGGTAAATCTTTGTTAAACAACATATTATAAAATGGGAATAATAATGAGTTTTAATTTATCATTTAACAAAGACAAATCTTTTTCTGAAAATTATTCAGCATACAATGTATTTCTACTGCAGGTAGCATTTACTGCTGAATCACGTTTTAATTTCCATCGGATAAACAGATGTTGGCTTAGAAGGCGTGAAACCTCCGGAAGCAAACATTGCCGGAAGCAAACATCCTGCAACCATTGCCGGAACGATCCAAGCTGGGGGCAGGATCATTGTGGTCTGCGGAATATTTTCCTGGGATTCTATGAGTTCACTCACCATTGTGGAAGGCACAAGCATCAGTACAAGTACGCATCTGCCCTTGCGGATCATGTCCACCCCTATATGAATATTATTTTCCCCAGGATGATGGCATCTACCAACAGGACAATGCAAAGTGCCATACAACTGCATGTGAACATGCGTGGTATCTGCATGTGAGCATGCGTGGTTCGAAGGGCACCGGGATGAGTTTACCGTTCTCCCCTGGTCAGCAAACTCACTGGACGTTTGTTTGATTGGACTGACGCCCAATCAAGAATCAGTGGGACCATCTCGATTGGGTTTTTCGCGCCATGGATCCTCACCCGCGTTATTTAGCGCAGCTGGCCACGGAGTTGGAGTCGGCATGGGTCAACACCCTAGTGAACACCTTCAGGTACCTAATTGACTCTCTTCCTGCACATCTCACAGCATCCGTTCTGAGAAAGGTGATTATTGTGGTTTTTGACAGGTGGTCACATTAATGTGACTGGACCGTGTACTTTAATGCTTGTCCCCAGAGCAGACAAAATCGGTGACGACGAGCCCTGATTTTACGAGAACTTTGATGTCACTAAGAAATAGATGTCACATTACTTCAAAACTGTCCGAACTATCGATTTTTTATTGCTTATTTTAAAATTTCAAACTATTTCAAATCCACGAAAAAAGTTTTATTTCTGTTGGTCAATTATTTAAAAAGTTTCTATGAATTGTTTTCGCTCACGTTTCTAATGTAAAAACGTAAGTTTCCACGTTATTGGAATTCCTAACTATTTTTTTTCTATTTAGGATTCAGCTTTAAATCAATATTTTTTACAATCAGTTTAATATATTTAGCAAAAATGTACCAGAGCATTTTTAAAACTATACTGTTTTGAACATATTATGTCTGCAACGTTTGTCAAGAAATTGTATGATATTTTACGCAATTAACCCCAAAGAATATTTTCTAATGAATACTTAAACAGATGAATGTAGCATTTTTTATTGGTGGTTATTGAGATCACTTTTGGAACATGAACAAAAATGATATTCTGACAGTAATATTAAAAAAAAAAAGAGTAATTATATTATATACTAGTAGTCTTTGAAAATTATATTATTTGTTGTTAAATAAGTGCTCATGCAGAGATTTCAAAGATTAATTTATTTTACATAAATTTAAAAAACACTACGACGGCTACGTGACCCATTGAAATATTTTTGATTCGAAATATCTGATCCAGAGGTACTAAAAACTCCTGTACTATTTGCCAGTCAATTTACTGTGTAAATTGATGACTAATGTTATTTTGAACGTTTTTTTATTTTCTATATGAAAATACAAGATTATGGAGTATACTTTCGGTATTTCTTCAAGTTTACTTTCTAGTTGGAAAAGCAAACAAATCTTTGACAGTTAAAACTTTAACTGTGACTAAGTTAGTCAATTTGACGCACCATAAACTACAGAATAAGAATGCCCAAAGAATATAGTTACTTTCCTTTTTTGTAACTTCTTTACCTCTTTTATACCTTGAAAGATTACCATTGCTGCGAAAGATTACATTTCCTTGAAGATTGAGAACTTTTTCTCCGGCTTTATTACACGGATTTCATCATCAGATGGTCTTAAGGGAAGCTTTATTGATCAAATGAGGCTCCCTCAGCGAGACGAAAAAGGGATGAATTTACTCCCGGAGCAGTTCGAACAAAAAAGATCGTTCGTTTCAACAGTATCCTCTCTCAGTCAAATATTTCAAAGTTATTAGGCAAATATTTTAATAAAATTAAAATGCACTCAATGGTAGTTGAAAAGAAGTGGGAACATCATTTTCAAAGAAATTATATACTTTTATATTTAAGAGTTCATAAGTTTGAAATAGTTTAAGATTTTGAGAAAGAAATGTTCTTCTTTTTCAGCAATGACAAACTGCTATTTGTATTCTTTATGGACCTCAAACATTGTGTAGTCAGTTTTCAGATTGAACTCGAAGTCTGCAACAGGGCGTATTCTGTCGTACAAAGCGCAAAAGTGGTATCTGCAGTCAAGCTCAAACTGATATATTACTCTTTAAAGTTTTGCACCACCATGTATTTGATTCAGATGAAACTTTCTCAGAATTTTTTTGAAAAATATTTTCCGTTCTCAAATGACCATATAATTTTGTATTCAGGTAAAATATGTCACAAAGAGCCACCTCGTGGCAATAACTCAATTTTGTTAAACAGTGCAGATACGACCTTTGTGCTTAGCACGGCAGTGTAGTACAATACCGTACTATATTACATGTTTATTAGTACAGTTTTTCTATTATAGTTTTGTTTGTATTAAATGTTAACTATTAATTTAGTGCACAATATTTTGCACTGAAGAGCATTTGTCTTTTCTGTCCGTTTTAACCATGCTCTAGCTATTGTTATGCACAGGACATTATTAATTTTGTTTTTAGGTAAAATACGTCACAAAAAGACACCTGGTGGTGATAACTCAATTTTGTCAAAAAGTGCAGGTATGACTTTTGTGCTCAGCACAGCAGTATTGTTGATTCACCAGCCGGGACTTCCTCGGGATCCTGCTCCTCAGCCACCGTGCAGGACATGGTGGCGCCCATGTTCTACACTCACACCTGATACAATGCGTCATTGTAAAAAATAATTTAAATTCAAGATGTTAAAATTCTTTTTTTTTTTTTTTGGAAATAGCAGAATTAGAATCTGCTATAGCTTTTAATTCTTTGTTTATCTATACTTAAAAGTCTCACAAAATTGCTACGTGCGTCTATAATTCAACCGCGACGAGTTGGCCGATGTCAATCAAATGAGAAAACGAGTCCATTCCTTAAAATAGGTATTAAAATAGGTAGAATTTCTACCCATTCAAATTCCCCCATCAATTGTGAATCCCATTCCTCAATTTTCATCTGCGTATCACCCCTTCCTAAAAATGGAAAATCTTGAAAAAAGGAGGAGTCATAGGCCATCTCTGCGAAGTTGAATTATATAAAATATTAGTTGTCCTTTTACGTTAGGAAAAACGGAACAAAATTTATTCAACAAAGCGTTGCATAGATCTTGAAAAACATCAACTTTCACATCTTGTACCCAGAATCGGCTGTGGAATCTACACATACGTTACCTTTTACACTGTTACTTATTAAGAAATAGATAAAATAGGAAATCTTGAAACAAAAAGTATCTGCGTAGCAGAAATTTCCAGCAATATAATTTTATGGTTATTCGTGACGTAACATTTTCAGCTGATTTTCGAACTCTTTTTCTTTGAAAGCTAAAATATAAAGAATAATTTATGGTTGAATTTTTAGATTTAGGATGTAGATGGTTGTATACGCATCATTTTTTTTTTTTTGCCTAGAATTTGAAGCAAAATAACTGTTAATAGGTATTTTTCAGCAAAACCGACATTGTGAGTAACTTATTCTTCTTATCCAACATAGTTTTATTCCCTGTTCCATATATTGTTTGAATGTTTCATATTACAGCAGAGCTTCTGTCATCCAAAATTATTGGGACGGGGAGAGTCCGGATTACCAAAGCTTTCGAATTTCAGAACATATATTTTTCACCTGTACATAACAACAGCTAGAGCATGATTAAAATGGGCAGAAAAGACAAATGCTCTTCAGTGCAAAATATTGTGCACTGAATTAATAGTTCACATATAATACAAACAAAACTATAATAGAAAAAACTGTACTAATAAACATGTAATACAGTACGGTATTGTACTACACTGCCTTGCTAAGCACAAAAGTCGTATTTGCAGTCTGCAGTGTTTAACAGAATTGAGTTATCGCCACCAGGTGACTGTTTGTGACGTATTTTGCCTAAATACAAAATTATATGGTCATTTGAG
>JAXGGA010020178.1:0-18735 GCA_038373865.1 Uloborus plumipes | reverse complement strand
GTTACGTTACAGTAATTGCCAAACCGTAGTGATACGTCAATTTTCTATAGAAACATTCTTATTCACTCTCTCATTAGAACCTGTGTTGAGTTTTAGTTTTTTAAATAGGCTTGTTCTCTTACGTCTCTCTTACTTATGCGTGTTTTTCTGTTGGTCCCTAGGGCAGGCGCATAAGTGAGAGTTCACTGTATATCGTAGGCAGAAAAAAATTTTAGTGAAAAAAGTATGTATCCTTTGAGGTCCCTTTTAAGGGACTTTTCTTTCCTTAATAAAAAAATTATTTTTAACATTATGTTTTCTTCATTATTTTTCCTGTCTTTTAAACAGTTTGTAACCAGTACACAAAATATCTTTGAAAAAAAAAATGTCAGGCATTAATGGGTAAATAAAAGCATTTCGTATGTATCTTCATTTCTCGGAAGTTTCTTTTCTACCCGCCCCCCCCCCCTCCCCAGTTCCCCAATGTTGTTTTTAAGCTCTATCTTTTTTTTTTTCCTGGGAGGTTTCTTCATCAATCTTGATTGCGAAATTCGCTTTAAGTGAAATTCAAAAACTACAAAAAAAAAAACTTTTCTCGCATCAGACCTACAAACTTCAGTTTCACACGCCTGCTGGCACTGGAGCGCCGATCCCTCTCCGGAAAATCTATTCTTAACCTCCAAATGAAACAAATATTTCCCTTCAAAACTCATTCCGCTTCCCTCTCCATGACTAAACTGACGATTTGCTACCGAAGCTTCGGTTTCAGTCTTGGCGACGAAATGATCCGCCGTTGACAAATGGCGAGTGACAAAGACAGACGTCACGCGAGGTAAAATATGCTTCACTGCGGCTGATGGGAGACCTTAATTTGAATCGGCTCTTACAGCCTCATAACAAGCAGGTGGTGCATTGATTCTGCCACTTTCGGAGGATCTTACGAAATATTAATTTCTGGGAGCAAGGGATGTCAATTATGAGTTGACTCGCACGATGTCATTCAAAAAATGGATAAATAAAATAACAACAACCATAATATTATTATTATTATTATTTTTATTATTATTATTATTATTATTATTATTATTGGTGTTATTATTAATATTACAGTAATAAAAACAATATTGTAACGAGTCCGTAGCACTTTCAACTTTCTTAAATAAGCATTCCAATCTTGAGGAAGTAACTATAAATTTATTTACAAGTATGTACACTTATTTACAATAGGAGCAGGAAACAATTGCTAAACATCCAGCAATTAGGTAGCAAACAGTACACTGTACTCTCAACAGTAACTCAGCACCACGTATCTAACGTGAACAGTAATTAAGCAATTACAAAAGCAAAACAACCATTCGCCCAAGCGAATGAAAACGAGTCTCCAGAAATCAAATCTGAAAAGAACTAATTGACTGTGTTCAAGGCCAGCTATTTATACTCGGTACGAAATCTCGACAACATTCTAGCAAAATCCGAAGTATTCTGTTCATTCATAACTTCCATAATCCATTCAAGAAACTTCTAGTAATAAAAAGGAAAACCACGCGAAAATGTCTTCATGCTTATTAAATGTAGGGCAACAACTACAAAGTGTTACAGGGCCGGTATACAAGTGATAAAAGTGATACCTTCGGATACTTTTGCAACATGTCGCCAGATAAAACCAAAACTAGTGAAACTGAAGCAAGGCAGGAAAAACAACAACTATTTACAAGATTTGTAACAATATATTACCAAAAATTAATTATTATTATTATTATCATTATAACAATAATAATGTCTATTATTATTATTTTATTATAATAATAGAAAAATATAATAATAATTAAAATAATAGTAATAGCAATAACAAAGAAAATATTTGAATTTGTTTCTCATAAATTAAAATTTTTGCAATTAATCGTAGCAACCAAGTTATGTACCCCTCGCCCCTCCCCTTTTTTTTCGGTCTACTTTTGTACGGTTGGTTCTTGGTAACTGACGATTTGCTACCGAAGCTTCGGTTTCTGTCTTGGCGACTAAATAATCCGCCGTTGACAAATGGCGAGTGACAAAGACAGACGTCACGCGAAGTAAAATATGCTTCACTGGCTGATGGGAGACCTTAATTTGAATCGGCTCTTACAGCCTCATAACAAGGCAGGTGGTACATTGATTCTGCCACTTTCGAAGGATCTTACGAAATACTAATTTCTGGGAGCAATGGATGTCAATTATGAGTTGACTCGCACGATGTCATTTAAAAAATGGATAAATAAAATAACAACAACCATAATAATAATAATAATAAATAATAATAATGTTTCATTATTATTATTATTATTGTTATTATTATTATTATTATTATCATTATTATTATTGGTATTGATATTACAGTTAATAATAACAATACAGTACCAAATAGCAATAACAATTATTATTGTTGTTTTTATTAATATTATTATTATTGTTATTACTATAGTAATATTAATTACAATTATTATTATTAAAAGTTTTATTATTAATATTACAGTAATATAATGCAGTACCAAAAATTAATAATCCTTATTATTGTTGTTGTTATTATTATTATTATTATTATTATTATTACAATAGTAATACTAATTATAATAATAATTATTATTATTAGTGTTCAGTAATAATACAACGCAGTACCAAAAATTAATAATCATTATTATTGATGTTATTATTATTATTATTATAAAATAGTAATAGCAATAATAAGAAGATATTTGAATTTGTTTCTCATAAACTAAAATTTTTGCAATCAATCTTAGCGACCAAGTTTTGTACTCCCTCTCCCTTTTTTATACTCTTCAGTAGATTACTCCAGGTTTCTAAAAGTTTTAATTTATAAAGGTATTCCAGTTTACTTTTCAGAATTTTTATTGATGCTAGCTAATGGTTAACGAAATGAACATTAGGAAAGCAAACATCAAAAAATTAACTACTATACAGTAATAAATATGCGTGATTATAATTTTACAAAGGAAACGATACTTTGAAAAAAATGTAACTATATAAATCAAAAGTTTCTTAAACAAAATTTATATATTTTGCAGTTGATTACCCGTGTCTGTGACCTTTTGTGTACATTTCAGTCTACTCTTCATATCTTTTCTTAATACTAACTAACCACGAAATGAAAATAGCATTAATAAATAGAAATTCATAAAGCAATCATAAAAAAAACAATTATTATCCAGTTAAAAATGTGCGCAATTGCAATATTACAAAATAAATTTAGAAAATTACTATTTAAAACAAACTTTCTTTAATTGTTTTTAACAGTTGATTTCTATCTTCTATAGTTGATTACTACGGGGTGTTAAAAGTTATAATTTTGCACTTTTCAGTGAACTTTTATTTTCAGACTTTTCATTAATAAAAACTATCATAGCGAATAGAGGCCCTAATAAATCGTAAAACATTCAGCAATCATAAAAAAAATTACTATGGAGAAAAAATGTGAGTAATTGTAGCATTAAAAAATTAAAAAAAAAATATTATTACTATTTGAATTTAAACATCTCGAATTCAAATTATGTATTTTTGCGATGACGAAATGCGATAGGTGTGTGTGTGTGTTTCCATGAGCGTGAGTGCTCCTTTGCCTTGTTTTGTCTGAATTTAATCTAAATCATATGGGCAATTCCATGCAATTATGAGTTAACTCGATGGAAAAGCAGTGAAAAAATTAAACTCGAGCAATGTAACTGTTCTGCATATTTTTTGATTTAGAAATGTTAGAAGTTTCTTATTTATGACAATTTTTTGTTAGGAATTTAGTTTTTTAGTTTCGGCAATACTTTAAAGTTGGTATTAGAGTATTTTATTTTTAGTGAAACAAATGGTCAAACTTTCAACATTGATAAGTTTCAATTTTTTCCATTAGATAAATGTAACAAGGGAAGATTATAGTTTATTACACTTTAATATTGTGAATTGATGAAACAAGTGTTTTCAATTTAGTTCAGTGATTTATGTCAATTTCTAAAAGGCTCTGTTCTATGTAACGTAAGTTGCCAAAAACACGTTAAAGTTTTTTACGCAAATAAAGAAAGGGCAATACAATGTTAGCTATGTTATATTTTCTATCTTGTAAGTGCGTGCTAAGCAAATAACAGTACTTTTCTTTTGAATATTGTTTATTTAATTTTTTGTGCTACAATCAAAACATGTAAGGTAAGTTACCCACATATGTAGATAACGTACTTAGTAGAACTTAAATGTTTGTGTTTAAAAATAAAGTAAATTGTGAACAAAACCTATGTGGTTAATAGGTGTAATTTGTTGAAGTATTCTTTTAACTGTACTGTATTTACTTAATTTAAATTAATCATATTTCGTAAAATGTCTCTATTTTTAATAAGCTTACAATACACCTCTATTATAAATTACATGTTTCTCTTTGGCTTTTAAGATATTTATTCTCTCTAAACAATATCACTGCATTCAGAATATTTAGGAGGTAATGTGCTATGAATTATTCAAAAATGACTTATGTTATGATTTAAAGTTATCAAATATATTTTGCAAAAAACAAGTATAAAAACATTTTATCTCTTTTCATTGAAATATATTTTATTAACTCTACAGAAAAGATTCGCTGTAGAAGGGATATGAGAGAAGTCATGTGGATATTACAGATTCATATATAAAAGTCACCCTTGATAGTATTAAAATATGTTTAAAAAAAAGCAAAATTTATCAAAAATAGTTTTTGAAGATCCGCACATTGACAATGACCATTTAAGAACTAAAAATGAACAAAATGTAGGGTTTCGTTTAGTTAGTATTTTAAGGAACAAGAAGAAAAAACAGAGATAAAAGCTGGTGACTGGTATGTGGTGAAGTACGAAAATACATTGTGTCCTTGAGTTGTGACGATTATTGAAGAAAACGAGTTTAAAGTAAAAGTAATAGCTGCTGTTGGAACCAATTAGAAATAGCCAGAAACGACAGATAAAATTTATTATAAGAGAAAACAATATAGAATTACCTGAACTTGCTAATACCAGCAGACAGTATGCATTTAAGTCTTGTTTTGTAATATTTATGATTTATCATTGAGTTTGGCGCATTAAATTTCTGTAAATTTTACTCATAATTGTTAATTTTCAGTATTTTGATCTAAATTAAGCTGTAATTTTCATTCATTAATTTTTGTAATAAATATATGCTTGTAAGTAATTTTTGTAACGTAAGTTACTGTAACGTAAGTTACCCAGTTAAAAATTCCCACAAATTTCAATTTTTTAAATAAAATTTTGAATTTGTGAAAATAAATTCCAAAATATTATAAGAAACTGATAAATTATACTTTAAACAAGAAAATAGCTGTAATAGAGCAGAAATTTGCCTTAAAACCAATTTTCATATTACGAGGTGTGTTCAAGAAATAACGGGAATTTTTAAATTGCGCGGGTTTGGAGAGTCCGATTGACAATTTTTTTTTATGTTATGTTGGTAGACATACCTTTAAAATAAAACATAAAAGTGCCAACTGTTTTCATTGTTACTTTCTCGTTGGCAACAGGTAAGGTTAGAGGTGTTTTATTGGTTTGGCGATTTTTGTTGGATGAAAGGAATGGAACAAAGAATTTGTGTAAAATTTTGGGTAAAAAATGATATTAAGTATAACAAAGTTTGTGAAATGTTGATAAAGGCCTATGGGGATTCTGCTATGAGTAAAATAAGAGTTTACGAGTAGTATAAGCGTTTCCAAGATGGCCGTGAAGACGTTGAAGATGATGAACGCACTGAACGCTCGAGCACATCAACAACCGATGAAATCGTGGAAAAAGTGAACGAAATGGTTATGAACGATCGCCGAATTACAATCAGAGAAGTTACTGATGATGTTGGAATATTTATTGGCTCATGCCATCAAATTTTTTTGAAGTGTTTAGGTATGAAACGTGTAGCAGTAAAATTTTTTCCAAAATTGTTGACTTTTGAACAAAAAAACCGGCCAATGGAAGTTTCCCAGGAGTTACTAAATGAAGTCAACAGCGATGCAGAATTACTGAAACGTGTTTTAACAGGTGACGAAACATGGGTATACGGGTATGATGTCGAAACTAAAGTCCAATCTTCCCAGTGGAAGCACAATGGCTTGCCAAGACCGAAAAAGGCTCCGCAAGTGCGGGCAAATGTGAAGGTTCTACTCACTCTGTTTTTTTATTTTAATGACATAGTGCACCATGAATTCTTGCCACAAGGCCAGACGGCTAACAAGGAGTACTATCTACAAGTTCAACGTCGTTTGCGTGAAGCAATCCGTAAAAAACGCCAAGATTTGTGGAAGGACAAGTCGTTCCGTTTGCACCACGAGAATGCACCAGCACACACTTCATTGATTATTCGTAAATATTTAGCCAAAAACAATACTGTAATGATGCCTCAGCCTCCATATTCACCAGACATGGCTCCGTGTGATTTCTTCTTATTCCCAAAAATAAAAAGAACCTTAAAGGGTCGTCGATTTACAGGCATAGATGAGATTAAGAATGCATCGCTGAAAGAGCTAAAGGCTATCCCAAAGATCGAATTTAATAAGCATTTCGAGGATTGGAAGAAGCGCTGGCACAAGTGTATATTATCCAGGGGGGATTACGTTGAAGGTGACAACATCAATGTAGATGAATAAATTAATATTTTTTTCAAAAAATTAAAATTCCCGTTATTTTTTGAACACACCTCGTATGTAGTAGAGAGAATATCAACGTAAAATAGGCACAAATAAGCAGAGATACTGCAGACACGTGTTTCGGGGCTACAAGGAGCCCCTTTTTCAATGCAAGAAGTGTGAGCTTTAGGATGAAGAATCATCCGATAAAAGCAACACATTCGAACAAAAGATAGTATAAATAGCAAAAACTGGATATTAACAAAACAAACAAGACAATGCTTAGAGTCGAAATTTATTACATGAAACCATCAAGAAAAAACCGTTAAGAAATAAATTTCCAAAAGATCCGATAGATCATAAACATTGTCAAAAAATGAAACCACTTATGAATAAATTAGCAATAAATTTGCGAATAGGAAAATTATGTACCGAAGCAATTGTAACACCCAGAAAAAACAGCAGAAGAAAACAGAATGAAATAAAATGAAATAAAATTTTAAATTAATTAAAAATATGAGCAAAAATTGAAATGTAAAGATAAGCGACACGAAAAGCCAAAGGGCTAACAATTATAATTTATACAAACGGACGCCAAACAGCAGAAAAATAAGGAATAGCATTTATATCGTTAACTAAGTCAGAACTGTTTTTCAAAATGTGAAAGGATTCCCAAAAATCAAGATCTGATGGGTTGGGGCATTTTTGGACAATTTGAAAGGAATTAAAATCGAAAGAATGATTCTTGTCCCAACAATGTTGCGCAATACTAGACTTATTTAATTGTTGCTTTTTCACATAATTCTGATGTTCTTTTAAGCGGAATTTCAAAGCCCGTCGCGTCTGTCCTATATAGGAGAGATTGCAAATGCAATTAATTTTATAAATACCACTACTGTTAAGAGGATGAATGGGATCTTTAAGAGAAGAGAAACATAGTTTATTCGTTGGAGAGAATACCACCTGGAAATTGAAACGTTTGAGAATCTTAGCAACCTGATAACTCACAGAGGGAAAGAATGGCAAAACAACCAAATTCTTTCTGATGACAGTTCTCTCAACAATATTCCTTTCGGATTTGTTAGAAAGTTTTTTAAAAATGGAATCAATCAAAGTATGAGGATAGTTTCTATCAATTGCCACAGCTTTAAGATAGTTGAGTTCAGCATTAAGAAGTTCCGGTGAAGAACAAAGATTAATAGCACGGTAAACAAAAGAATTAAATGCAGCATATTTTTGACTAGGAGGGTGAGATGAAAGTCGATGAGGAGGTAACGAGACAGCAAAAGGTTTGCGATAAACTGTAGTTTCAAAGTCGAATTCTGTACGAGAAACTAGAACATCCAGAAAGGGAATGCAATTATCCTGTTCTTTCTCACAAGAGAATTGAATATGAGGATCTATAGAATTTAAAACGAATAAAATATCGTCATTTTGAAACTGGTTATGGTTCATTAAAACAAAACAATCGTCAACATACCTAACATAAAATTGAAACTGTAATTTTTGGAACAATTTAACCTCAAAATAATGCATGTAAATATCACTAAGAATGGGGCTTAATGGGTTACCCATAGCCAGACCATCTGACATAGTGTAAAATTTCCCATTGAAAGCAAAAGAACATTGCTTAATACATGTACGGGTAAGGAAAATTAATTCCTCAATTTCCTTAGAGGTAAAATGAAATTCTGAAAGTCTTCTTTGAAGGCATAACAATGCACCCTCGATTGGAACGTTCGTAAATAAGGATTTAACATCAAAAGAAGCCATAAAGGAATCCTTAGGAACGAAATTATGAATTTTCTTAACAAAATCTACAGAATTTTTAACGGTGAATAAATTATGAATTCTAAGTGGAGAAAACACAGAGACTAAATATTTAGCAAGTTTATAAGAAGCAGTACCGATATTGGATACAATCGGTCTAAATGGAATACCAGTTTTATGTACCTTGGGTAAAGCATAAAATCTAGCACAATTAGCAATAGAGGGAATAACAGATCGTTTAACACTCAAAGGAATAGACTGAACAGACTTAACTGCAGAAGAAATCGTTTTTAACTCTTTGTCACTAGGATCTTTCGAAATTTCAAAATACGGACCAGAAGAAATCAAATCATTAGTTTTATCAACATAAGATGATTTGTCAAGAACTACAATCTGACCACCCTTGTCAGCTTTGGTAACAACCAAATCTGACTTAGAAATTAAATTCTTTACACTACGACTCACAGTATTAACAAACGCTGGTTTAGAAATTTTAGAATTAAAGTCAACATTAGAAGCAATAAGATGCCGAACGCACTCTTTTTGAGTGGAAGATAAGGCACTGTGTTTAAAAGCCTTCTCAATCGGAGCAATAAGTTTAGAAAAAGAAGATTTGCTAGCCACAGAAAAATTATCATTACACTTTAGAGCCTCGATTTGAAAACTAGTTAAAGGAACACTGGAAAGATTAACAACAGCATTTTTATTAACCACCGGTAAATTATCAGACATAACAGAATGCGAGTTTTTACGGAGTTTAGCCATTTTCTTTTTCAAAATAACTTGATGTTTCTCCGAAGAACGAAGGGTTCTAGACCAAGAGGTTCTATCAACAGAATCAAAATCAGAAATAGAATTTGAAATAGAAAGAAAAGGAAGACACCTCGTATGTCATTCCCTTTTTGTGTAACGTAAGTTACTGCCTTATTTTTGACTGCTAAATTTTGTAAAATTTAAGTGCATGGAATATTTTTACATTTTAATTTTGCTTTTGACTGTCATTTTCATTGAATGCTTTTGTACAAGGTTTGTATAACTAATTTGTCTGTACTGAGGTGCTAAATGCATAAGAGTTGGTCGAAATGTACCATAAGTTACCGTGGAATGTCCCATCTGGGACCTTTTGGGAAGAAACATTTTGAAGAGAAATTCCTGGAGAATACACTAGTTTCCAGTTTTGGTTAAGCACTCACCAACGGGATCCCGTTTCAAGAGTAATCTTCGTCGTGCTTCCTAAACAAAAGTTTAAGATTTCATAACAACAAACACATTCATCCAACGCAGTGTGGTGAGAAAGGGAAAGGATATTTGTCCGGCTACAGGATAATGTCGCTTTTGTGTTTTGTCTGCACAAAAGCAGCCTTCCGTGAACTTCGCTGGCGGTGGAACAATGGATAACAACACCTCACGAAGTAAAAGGATGAGGTTGAAGAAAAAAGAGAAATTGACGATCGAGGTGAAAAAGTAACAGAACTGAAAGTAAAAACAAACGCTTAGTCAGCTCCAGAAAGTAACGAAAACGCTTGTGTCCCAAACAGAAGTTGAGGAGGAATTGGCAGAGGAAAAAAAAAAGTATTTGGAGAGTTGAGTTGAGTGATGGCGACGTAGCTATTCACAGAACACAGACAGTATCTTTTTCCTAATGACTGATGTTTCACCTGGCAACACTTCGTTTCTGTTTCGCGGGAAATGAGGCGAAGATGGTACAGTCGGTAGTCTGCCAAAAAAGACCGCCGCAGACTTCTGCTCGATTTTTATTTTCTGATTTGTTTTCACCTTTTATATTGTTTGGTTTGGAATTCGGACGTGCGTCCCACTTTTTATGTCAAGACAGCAAACTATGATGAAGACTGACTGACATGTTTGATTCAGCATCCGTGGGATCTAATGGATCTGATCAAGATTAATCACGCTGAAGCGAAGGTTCTATTCATTTGGTAGCATAAGCAGACTGGGGAGATGATGAATTGCTGGGATATATCACTCCTTGGACCAAAGCTATGCGAGAATTCTATTACTATACGTATCATATATTCAAGGTTCATCTGTAACTATGTACGTACATACCCTGCTGTATAAAACGAAGAATTATATTTAGAGACAACACGAGGTATTCCCATCCTCCCCATACGGCAAGAATTATTGAGGCCCAAGAACACTGAAAGTTTAAATAAAATAAAATTATTCAATTTAACTAATTATTTTGTGTCAAACCGTGCCTTGATTTTTTTTCCCTCAAATTTTTTATTGAAAAATGTCTAACTTTTTTCAAGGGCAGACTAGCCAGAACATTTTTGTTTGTTAAAAATATTTTACCGTCCCAGCTACGAATAAAATTGAAAACACTCCTCCCCCCCTTCCCCTACTTATACATGAATTTATTAAAAGTTCAGCGTTCAAAAAAATACAATGTAATAATCGTATTCTTACAACTAGGAATGCATTAATGAATTAATCAGCAACGCTGCCTAATCGGCCACTTTGCCGATTATTAATAATCGGCAAGATTTTACCGATTAATAGACGGAAAAAAATATTTTTTATTATTAGTTTTCAAAGTTTACCTTCACTAAGAAACGCGATGAGGAATTATTTAATTTACGTAAATAAATGTATTTTCTACAATCCTTACTTTTTCATGTGGTATGAAAGTTTACAGAGTAAAAACAAAACAAATAGTTCGTGTATTGCGTAAAACTAAAATGAATATTAAAAGATAACCTTCACAGCCGCTATTCATATGACAGTTAGGAATAATTAAATTCTGTTGTTGTTGCTAATAATTCGAATTTAGCAGCTGTTTGATCAAATGTATGATTATATGCATTCTAGTGAGGACCAGTACTAAGAGTGGTCGCAAATATATGTTTTCCCGAGCTAGGCAGCCCCTAACAATTGAGGATGCATTCCGAGGAAGCTGGCACTATTTGTACTTGGATCATGTTGGGAATATTTTTTGACTAAATTCAAAAGTCATACATTGTAGATGTCATAGAGTGTGATGTTAGATGATAAATCTATAAATAACTGTTTGATTTTGTCTGTCTCATCTGAGCTCTGAAGAGCCTCCTGGACATTTTCTGTACATAATTAAATTCTTGAAGTTTTAAATTGAAAGACGAAAACGTGAGCTTTTTTCCCGGTCAAATATCCCCCATAACATATAAATAAAAATATAAACATACAAAATAAGGAGAATTGCTCTTTATGGGAGGAGAAAGAGAATTTATTACATGGATCACATTATAAGTGATTCAGAGAAATGGGAGGATCCGGGAGAGCTCCAAAGGAAAAATTTCGAAATTGTAGCTCGACAAACGCAATCTTAGATCATCTTTGGCGATTTTAGGGAAGAGAAGGCTCACCCCCTTCCGGAAATATTTCGAAACTGAAGACTTAAAAATGTGATGGTAGGCCATCTATTTGGTCAAGAAGAATATAATATTTTTTAATAATATTATATAATATTTGGAAGGAATAAGGTCCAGGGACTGTCTCCCAGTAATTTTTCAGAAATGAAATTCCAAAACTACAATTTTAAATGAGTTTGGATACTACAGGAAAATGGAAGTTACGGGAGTCTTCAGGCAATTTTCGTTGAAATAAAAGTGAATTTTTAAAACACTGGATTGTAGATGTCAGACTATCTTTGATTATACCCCGTTACAGTTGAATGATGAAGCACAGGGATTCTCCCTTAGCAATTACACAAAACTTAAGCTTCAGAAACGCAATTATGGGGGACTTTTAGTGAAGTCAAGGACAGGAGAGGTGACACCCTTTCCGAAAAATTTCCGACTTTGAAATCTTTAACACAGCATTGCAGATTATCTTATAAGTTAGGGAGAAAGATGGGGTTTAGAGGTTCTCAAAACCCCTGGCAATTGTTCTAAAATGAAGTTCTATAAGCGCAATTTCAGACGATAAATGATGTTCGATGATTCTCTTCCTTTTGCTTTCGGAATTCCTGGACCACAAAACTTCAAAAACGAAAAAACACCAAACGTCTTAAAGAAACAAAGCTTTTAAAAACTTTAATGGACATTGGAATTGCTCGAGTTTATACCACGCCACAAGTTTATACGATTTTTGGAAATCTTAGTGGAGGCGTGGTTCAAGGACTCTCTCTCCCGGTAATTTTTCCGAGTTTCAAAAACGATTTTTAAGACAATCTTCGTAAAAGTTAAGGCTTTCCCCTGCGATCATTTTTCGAAGTCTTAAGTAGATACATTTGGTGATCCCTACCTCCTTAACTATTTCCCCCCCCCCCTACAGGAGATACTTTGTTTTTCCTCTCTGAATTTTTCAATCTCCACCCAATTATTTTCATTGGTTCAAAACAAATCTTTAAACTTTTCCATTGAGTACAACCTTTTTGAGTGATATAGTTAATTTTTTTTTTTTTTTTTGGAAACATTATAGGTCTTTTTCTGGGTTACTTTATTTCTCAAATCATGTCTCCTAAATCTTTTGGTAAATTTTTGTCTTAGTTTAATTTTTCTGTGTAATTAAATCCACTGGTATCACACTTCATTACAATGGTTTAAATTTTCTTCTTTTTTATAAACATATTTCGAATTCCTTTATATTTTTCTCCTCTTTAATGTTATTTTCATGGTGATCTTTCAATTGGAAGAAATAGAAACATAAACATGTCGGCTGCTTAATTTTTGTTTCCTGTTTAAAAAAAAATTGAGTTCTGCATTTCAGCGGCCCTTATGTAGATAATGTTTATAATTAATAAAAAGGCTTGACTATTTCACAATAAGAACTTTTTTTTTTAATTTCATTTCGCTTTTTTTATTTTTAGTCTAAGGTTTTTAATAAAAGACTATTTCTTAGCTTGCTTTTTCTGCCATAATGTACACATTTTACTTGTTTTTAACGTGCAGCAAAAACAATATAAAATAATAGCAATCAATAACTTCCGCTTTTTGATTGTTGCCTAAAACAATAAAAAACGATAAAAACCTTTGTTAATAAATTTTACAAACTAATTTAGGGAAGTAACTTAAGCAGGTAAATGTTTAGATTTACCAATAGTGCAGGCTTTAAAAGTATTCTCTGATTTAAGTCAGGTTATCGGTATAAAAGCATTTTTCTTTTTTCACTTTGTACTTATTCAAAATTGCTAATACTGTTTTTAAAGTAATACAGTAGATTTCGAAAATGTGCAACTTATTTTTCAAAATTTTTTGTTGAAACAAAAACCACTAAGGACTCAAATTTGTCATTTTTGAAATGGTTTCATAAATTCACAACATTTTTAAAATTACACCCCCGATTAGTCACTTTTTCCCAAATATTTCAAAAAATAATTTCACTGCTTTAAATTTCTTGACTTAAAATCGTCAAGGGTTCCTTGATCAAATTTCAAATTAAACATATTCAAAGTAGGGTTATATGCTTGAGGTCCATGGTGATTTCTAACCAGAGCAAAATTCATTGTCAAAAAAATAACAATAAATGTATACATAGGTAGAAAATCATGTTGGCATTTTTCAACCAATAAATATGACTTTCATTATTAGTTCAGACTAATTTCACTCGAACTATATATCAATTCAGTTACAACTAAAGACTGCTCACTCAAATTCAAACTAAAAAATCAGTTTGATTTTAATCAGATGAAGTTTAGTTAAATTTATCCATGTCTGATTAAATTTATTTCAGGAGAAATTTTCAAATCTGATTTTAAGCAGACCTTAATTTATGGAGTTGCCCAATTAAATTTAGTTCAGAAAAAATTTTTATGTTATATATCTTTTTCCGCTATGTTAAAACAAAAACTTTGACTCAAAGAAAGCATTAAATAGTCGATAATGGACTTTGAAATTTTAAACTTCAAAAACAATCCTGGGTTTCTACAATTCAAGTCACCAAATTGAATAAATTTTGTTCACCTTATTCTTGTAATTATTTATCTTCCTCCTCCTACTCCACATAATAATTTTGCTTCATTTTATTTTTATTATCTTTGTATTTATTTCAATGAAACTGATTTAATAATTGAAATCAAACTAATATAAATTTAATCTTTCATATTAAGTACATTATGCAAGAGATCTCTTATAGAAATTGACAAAAAAAAAAAAGGAATAAATTACTCAAATAAGAACACCAGTTCGAATTTCAAATAACATTTATTGTGATCAATATTGAATTTTTATATATTGAGAAAGCAATAAATGAAAGAATGAAAGACAATAAGAACAAATTCAAGTGCATTTTTCATAATAATTGACAATGATTGTCATTTTTATTGCACAACATATTTAAAATGCATCATTTTAGTGAGTACTTTTATGACTTATAAGACATTTATTTAGTAAGAGGTGATACTTTTATCACTAACAAATGCAAATGTTTCATTTGGCAAATTCAATTTGGCATCTGCAGAGTCAAAATAAATAAGTTAATAAAAACACCTTCAGTAGGATTAGTCGAAAATATACAACATTGGAAAATAAATAAAATCTCTAACAGCTGAAAACATTTTGTGATTCATGGTAATTGAAAGGAGAAATACATAAAAGCTCACTCAAAAATTGTCAATAATATTTTTAATATACATAATATACATTTTTTGCTGTACACGCGTCCTGTGCTATTTACATACAAGTTATAAACTCTGTTGGATATGCGATAATATGTCAGTGTGCATTCAAGAATGAAATTCATGTTTCACATGCTTGACTTGATTGGTATCACATAAAAAAACATGTTAAATGTTTAATAAATATTCTCTGTACAGGTAAAATTTCAAAACTTTAAGCAAGAAAAATTTTTCTGAAATCAAATCTTAGCTCATACAATCATTTAATTGATATCCTTCAATCATAATTTCAAAATCATTTCTTATACATAAGTTTTAGCTAATAAATTCCTCTAAAAATTAAAATTTTTGAATCACATTTTTGTTTACCCTTTTTTGAAAAATGCCATGTAAATTTTTTGCAATAAGTTCTAAATTTTATGGCTCTTTCTTTCATCTTTGAAACTTCCGATTTATAACTTAAGACTTGTCATTACTTCATGTCTATTTCATTAAACGCGTATTTTTCATAAACCAATTTCTGAATATTTGGATCTAAGTTTGTGACATTCTCATCTTTTGTATCAATGTTTTGTACATTCATTTAATTTTGCACAAGACTACAGTATATATTTTTTAAATTAAACAAGTTTATCTGTGGCACCTAAAATAATATTATTTTGTTCAATAAAACATAATACTGTACCAGTACAGCAAAAAGCAAAAACAAAAAATTAAGCCTTGCACACTTTAAAGCACAATTCACAAAATATGTGTTTTTACTAACAATTAACTGATCATTTCAGGTAGTCATCACAAGTAGCACTACAGCACATATTCAATTTTAACTTGTGATTATTTGCAATAAAAAATCTTTTTTTTAAAGATAATTCATTAATTTTGGTGACTTCAATCTGTAAAAGATTACAGAATAAGGAGAACTAATGGGTTTCTGGATTGAACTATTCAATTGCAAAATAAAAGTACCCGGATCTCCTAATCGATCTAGTCATTGCAAGATTCAACTAATAGCATCCAGATAACAGGGTTTGCACAGTAAAACTATATCCACTGTGTACATGTAATAATTATTAATTTAAGTTTTAGAGGCTAATTTAGTCTTTTAAATGCCTGTGCAATAAATGAATATAAATAAAAATATTAATAATAACAATCATTTATCGCATGCAATAAAGTTTCTTTTTTCAAGAATAAGTTTTGTTCTTGTTGAGTTATGAGATTTAAAATAAAAAAGGAAATGTACAAAATTTTGAAAAAGAAAAAACATTTTCTGTATATATCTAAAATTATAATAAATGTACTAATAAAAGATATAATTTGTCCAAACAGCTTGCTGTATCTAAGTTCTTACATATTGTATTATTGGAACATACATAAAATAATCAATCAGATTTAAAAAATATATTTATTCTGGCATGACATGCATCTCTATAGGAGAATAGAACAAGGGGAAATTAATTTTTAATCCTCAACTACAATAAAATAAAAATAATTAATTTGAAGAAGTTCATAGAGCAATTCATTTAGAGTAAAAATTAAGCAAACAAATATCAACATGACATCAATCAAACTTTGAATATTTCACCAACATAATGAAATTAAACTAGTTAACACTTTAAATCTTTTTATGTATCCAGAATGAATATATTTGCAGTTGTTCCTTCATACAAATAATATATCTGTAGGTGTCAACAAAAAACAACACATTTCAACAGTATGTCACAAAACCTGCAGAGAAGAACACATAACGTAAAAATTACGGATGCACAGGAGGACCAAGCCTTTGTCCATATAAACCATATGGATAATACATGCCTAAGCTTGGATGTCCAAGTGGTGGTAAAGGAGCACCAGGAAGTCCCGAGAAAGGTGGTTTATAAGGATGGTACCTGCTAGCTGCAGACAAGGAGCTAACAGGACTCAAGCTAGTAGGATATGTCCGTCGGAGTCCAGCTGGAGACGTCAATGATGCTGCAGAAGTGTAGTGCATATGACATGCCGCACTGAGACTTGCAGAAGAGAATGCTGGTGATATGAGTGGCAAAACAGAGTCTGATAAGCTAGTATGAGTTTTAGCATGCTGTAGCAGTTCTTCAGCCGAATTAAATATTTTACCACACAGATTGTCTCCGACAACCCAACTGCAGACATTAGGCCTTGCCATCATAGAGTGAGGATATGATAAACCAGGCATACCACCAGCAGCAGCAACAGCAGCCATTGCTGCGGCAGAACCAGTCAAACCAGGCACGAGTCCATGACTTAAACCAGATAGTGAGGAACCTAATCTGTCGTGGGTGCACTGAGTACAACCACTAGGGCAAGGACCTCTTTGAGCATTGTACATACTGAATTGACAGTTTGTGCAGTTGGCATCTCTACATACAGGCACTAAAGTAGTACCACCAGTCGCAGTTTTGACTCGAGCATAACCAACATATGGAGATAACGCTGATGCTCCCAAAGGATAAGAGCCTGCTTTGAGTAAACTACTTTGAGCACTACTTTGGTAAGCATCCATTGGATGTGCAGGAATTGGACATCCAGTGCAATTAGAAAGTGGATTTAAGCCATTTAAAGCTTTGTACGCATTCAGGCCTAGGTGCGACAAACCTTCTTTGGCAGGATCATTTCTTCCTAAATCCAAACTTAGACCAGATGATGATCCGTAACCAAGTCCACTTAGAGTGTTTTGACTGGAGCACAGAGTGGTAGATGTTACACTAGATGTGCAAGGTGATGTTAGAGATCTAGACACACTGATATCAGATTTGTTTACATTATGTGCACTATTCCTTCCATTGTCAGATGTTGTTGGAGAGCTTTTACCACAGGAACCAGTGCTAATTGCAGGAGAGTTCTGACTAAGAACAGAAGGTGAATTCCTTTTAGAGTTAGGTGTTTTTTTGCCATTAATTTCGGAAGAAGAATTTTCATCTTTCTTTATCACAGATTCATATGGTTTAAAAGAAGGTTTACTATTACTGAGTTCATCACTGATAACAACAGGAGATTTGTCCTTTCTTGAATCAGTATCTTTTGATTTTTCTAGTCCAGAAATAATTGGCTTGTGATTTGGATTATCAGCACCAATGTTACTGCATGTCTGGGCAAGCAAAGCAAGAGGGCTCTTTTTAGCATCCAACTGGAATAGAAAAAATATTTTTTTTTAAACATTGAAAATTACAGTATTGAACATTAATATTAGGAGACATCCATAAATTACGCTATTTTTTAAACAAAATTGACCCCTTCCTCTTATTACAAGTCAAGCAGT
The DNA here is from genome assembly GCA_038373865.1 of Uloborus plumipes. Classification (NCBI taxonomy): domain Eukaryota; kingdom Metazoa; phylum Arthropoda; class Arachnida; order Araneae; family Uloboridae; genus Uloborus; species Uloborus plumipes. The sequence goes on along the minus strand of JAXGGA010020178.1, from coordinate 522 downwards.
TTTTCATTAGAGAATATATTGTCAATAAAAAATAAATGTCACTTATGTGTCTTCACTCTCTTCCTCCCCCTTGTTACAATTTGACAAGCCCCTTAGTCTAGAAGCATAACAACATTTATGAATGACTTTTAGATGTATAATCAGTAGCAATAAGCCATTGTCAAGCATCTGTGTAGCAACCAAATATTTTATTTTGAATAAAACTCAGTTATAAATAAGTAAATCATTCCACACAAGCTTTATATTAAAATAAAATGATCAAGAAATCTCAATATAAAGAAAAAATCTTCATTTTTTCTCTCTACTTGATGATTATTGAAACAATGGAATATTTAAATTATTCGAACGTCACTAAACAATACATAAGCAATATTAAAACTAAAATAAAGAAAGGAATAAGCTGCCCTTTAAATAAAACTGATTCCAAGAATATATTGGAATTGGTTTTTGTTGGAAGAGCGAACAATGTTAACCCTTAAAACAAAAAACCATTCATTTTATCTTACTGGGTGTATGAGTTAA
>JAXGGA010020177.1:0-18738 GCA_038373865.1 Uloborus plumipes | reverse complement strand
TTTCTTTTTTCAATATATGCCGAATGTTCCGCTGCTATCGATTTTCACATTTCTCTTCTGCCATCGATTTTGGATCTATCTATGTATTTAGGGTTGTTGCCAAGTTAGCTCCAATTTTATTTCATTTTTAACCTTGAATGTGAGTTGAAGGAGCGTTTTCAGGAAAAAAATCAAGTTTTTGGAAACAAGATACCTCTTTGGAAACAGCTGTATTTGCTAGGAAATGGAAAGATTTTATTTGATTTTTGAAGTAACTAAAAAAGCTCGTGGTAGAAATTCAATCTTTCTCTCCCCCTTCCCCATTCTTTCTCCCTTTCTCTCTCTTCCCATTTGCTATGTGAGCCATTTAAAAGCCTTATAATAAAAGTTTGCAAATTTTAGATGTTTTTATTAACATTCTTTCTGTTTAGTAAATGAAGCAGTTTAATTCTTCAACTTCTGCATGAACTCAATTTTTTTCCCGAAAATTTTACATTTCTAGGTATAACTATTAGACGCGTACCGAGTAGCACTTTGACTGAGTACCGAATTACCGAGTACTTGGTATGACACTTGTTGCACCGCAATTAAAAATATAATGACTTGGATTATCAACACATTCAACGGTGAAAATGCGCTTTGGGTCCCTGCTTGGCGCATTTTCAAAAAATCGCCAACTTCCGCGTTTTTCCTTGTTGTCTCGCGTAGTTGAAAGCTCCGAGAGACATTACGCAAAAATGGCGTTTCTATGGCGACAAAACCGAAATCCGTGTTTGGCGAGAAAGGGGACCCAAAGCACAGATTAACTGTTCCTGGCCAAAAGTGAATTTGACACACTAATATGTGAAATGGAAAAGATAGTTACAAACAAATGAATTTGCAACGTGGAAAGGACTTAGGCAATAGCTAACTTTTACGATGCATTGATTTTGTAAGTTATTATTTTTTTCTTTTTTTCGACTCATTCATAGAGCACAGCTGTATTTTGTGAATAAAGCAATTGTAAATTTTCTCAAATTTTGTCATGAAAACTATTTAATTTTTACAACTACTCGGCGTTGGCCGAGTACCTGATCAAAATTTAGCCGAGTACCGAGTATTTATCGAGTACTCAGTACACCGCTAATAACTATCTTTTGAGACCTTAAAGGAGTGAATGTTTGTAAAAATTAATCCTGAACTACATTTCATCCACACGTAGGAGCTTAGTGTCTAATATATGCTCTAATTTTTAATTACTTCCGCCATTTTGAAAAATTAAGAGCTTACTCATTCTAAAAGGAGAGCGAATAAACAAATAATTTCTCGTTTCTGTTTCTATCGTTTGGTATTTTTGTCAGATTTTGCATTTTTAAATAGTATATTTACTAATTAGCTTTATTTCCCAGTAGTTTTCATTTGCTGGGATTAAAATGAAAGCTATCTACTCGTATTTATCATTAATATTCATGCAGTAGAACGGAAATCCTCGTAATTTTCAGAATATTTCATGAGTTATTTCAATGAAGAAATTGAGCTTCGTAATATGAACACACTAGAGGGTTTTTTTTTTAATCATCTGAATGTTGCTATTTCACCATTAAGCTAAAGCGAAGGAAAATTGATGCATCAGAAATCTGTTGTTCTCAAAATTATATTGTTTCATTATTAAGAAATATTTTTTGTCGTTTTGTGCGATTGTTTTTGAAATTTGAAAGAATTGCTTTTAGAACGGGAGCTTTGGGAGATTTCAGAGATCACTTCGACGATTTTAAATCGAAGATTGTTTTATCTGTCGTTAGATGTGTTGGAATTTCAGAAAATTTTAGAGAATTGTTTAGAACGTCACGTAATGATTTTAAATCCTAATAATTTCAGAAATCAATAGATGGTTAGAAAATACAGGGAATGTATTGAATTTCAGAGAAAAATTTTGGACATAGGATAAAATTTTTTGAAATTAAAAAATGGTTTCTAGTGTCATTTGTCAATTTGGTCCATTCTGTTAAGAAATTTTTTAAGCGTTTAGTTTTTCATATATAGGTTTTTGCATTTTTCATTTCTGTGAAAGATGAGAAAAATAATATGACTGGCACTCATTTTAAGTCTTTCTGGTCTAGTCTTTTTAACCCCCGACGCAACGGAAGGGGGTCATAAGTTTGACGTTCTGTTTTTTTTTTTTTTTTTTTTTTGTTTGTTTGTTGCACTGAAGTGCTTAAGTTGCGAACTCGATTTTTTTTTTTTTTTTTGAAAGATTTTATAAAGTGTTCTTAGCTAGGTCTTGCCATTCTCTGACTTTATGTACCTGGGCCTTAATTAAAAACCTTCAAATTCGCAGTTTTTTTTTTTTTTCAATTTCTGTAGTGAAATCATATTTGTGCATATAAGATATTAATAGCAGAAGAAAGAGCAAATTTTTCTGTGTCTGATGAAGTTTGCTTGGAACTTCCTAGCTGTATAGAATTGGAATCACTTAAACTTTTTTATAAAATTTTAAATATTCTTCTACGCGATTGGCAGCAATGTCATTGTTGACCGACACGGAACGAAAGCTCAATACTTCAAAACTGTTATCCTGTTACCAGTTTCTATTTGTAAACAAATAAAATATTTTTAAATTTATTTCAGCATATTAAGAAAGGCTTTTGAATGGGTTATCGAGTTTTCCTCTTAATTCTGCTTTTGTGACTAGCAAATTTTATTTCGTATGATTTATCTCTCCTTTCCCATATTTCATTAGAAAAACGTACTAACGTACACTCGTACAAAAGCTAAAAATCCAAAACACTCGAACAGACATTTAAATTGTTAAATGAAAAAAAATATATTTAAACAAAAAAATCGGTGCTTGTCTAGGAATAATCGATTTTTCCTCTTGTTAAATTCTAATAAAAAGTAGCCTATGACACTCGAAAACGAATCGATTGGCACCTCATTCATCAAAATCGAATGAATAGTTTAGGAGCTACGGTAATAGTGTTATAAAAATATTACGGTAAATAGTTTAGTAACTACAAACATGCCAGACTGCTAAAAACATAACCCTTCCTTTAGGCTTTGCCGTAGTCGGGTAAAAAGAAACAATGACACAATCATATAAATAGTGGGTGCAAATTGGCAAGATTGAATCTGGGTGCATTTTCCTGTATTCAGCAAATCACCGTAAAAAGCAAGAAGTGCTGTCAAGAACTAAACGAACCTACTTCCCCGTTTACCAACATCAGCATTCTAGCATCTGATCCATGTTTGCATTATTGTCTAAGACTGAAAATGCACATCAAACATCTCATTTTAGCATTTAATTCTGATTTCTAAAAACGAAATATACATCTCTCATCATTTTTTTTTTTTTTTCAAATCGGACTTTTCACGAAAAACTTATAAGGAGTCACTGGTGTTTTGGGTTGTTCAAAATTGAACAAAAAATAGTTCAAATCGAATGATGTGTCCTCGCCGAGATCTTTTGAACAAAAAAAAAATATTTGTTCAAATCAGACTATTTACTCAAAAGTTATTAGGGAGGACGTTTTCATTCTCAAAACCCTACTTTCCAATTTTTAATTTTAAAAATATTAATTCAATTATTTTATTTGTGATTTTTTATGGACTTGTGATGTTTTAAAGATGTATTAAGCCACTTAAACTTTCAATTTCCTTTACTTTAATGGTAAAATAGGCAAAAAAGAAGAAAAAAAAAATGTCTGAAAGACCAGCGGTAATCGGGAGTTAAATGTATTTCACGAGGTTTGAATTTTCAGATTATGCCGCGCTCGCAAAAATCGAGATAATTAAAACCTCTCAAAAATAAATCCTTTCATAATGGATAATTTCCGACTACACACACCTAATTATCTTCTGTTTATTTAATTGCACGAAGAATGTTAAAATTTGAATAATTCTCCGTATCGTCTGCGAGCTAAAAATGACTCCCCGGGTCTCGGATTTATCGGCTTCGCTCCATGGCTTCGCTACCGCTCGCGAAGTGTTTGTCTTTATGAATGGAGAGACCCATTAAATGCCAAAAGTGTGTTATTCTTTAAATGTCAGCGGATCGTTGGGAGAATGTATTTCGAGTGCGTGCGAAGGGGCGTGCCGTATACAGATGTTCGAAAAATGTGCGAAACGACTCTTCATTGCCAGAGAGGGGTGGTTTCTCGGAGAACGAGTTCTAATTTCTCTTCGTATGTTTTCGTTTCGTTTTTTTTTTTTTTTTTTTGCATCGATACAATATTCATGTTTTGCGCGAAATAGCCTTTATTGATTGAGCGATATTTTAAACTACCCTAATAGCACAATGTGTCACGGATAAGTCACAGTGACGTCACTGCGAGTCACAAGCGTCACAGTCACACCGTGACTCAATTGTGACGACGCACAAAAGTCACATTGTGACTCGTTTGCGACATTTGCGTGTGACTTCACTACAACGTCGCTGTGACAGCTGAATTGTGACCGGTCACAATGTAATGTTGTGGAGACGTCACATTGTGACCTTAATGTGAATTTTCATTAAAATATTTTTTTACCGATTGAAGACCGAATTAATAATACCGAATTAATAATTTTACGTTACAAAATCAGTCAAAAAATTTTTTTAAGAGCCTCAATCACTTTCTAACAGACAGCAGTAACAAAAGCGACCAAGTGACAACCACTTGCGAATGTCAATCCGTGATGACGTCAAAATTGCAGTGACGGCCCTTACAACGTCAATGCAATTTTGGACAATTTGTGACTATTCCGTGACAACATGACACAGTCACGGAAACCGTTGTCGTGTAATTGTGTATTTGATGCGACGTTTTGATAGTTTGTATCGGTTATGCGGCTTCTCATCATTGTCACTATCAAATTTCTTTACTTACTTGTGACCTTTAAATGACGTCACTGTAAAGCCCTGTAGTGATTTACAGCAGATGCGAAAACGGGGTATGATTATGAATAGCACAGTGACAAAAATAAGACGCTTTTGTGACTCGGGTACGTCACAAGTAAAGTCCCAAAGAGGTGGCTGCAACTTACGAATGAAAATTCGCGGCGACATCACAAGTGCGATGTTGCAGTGACGACGCCTGGTAACACAAAGGCAGTCGATGTCACTTAGTGCTGGTTTTACGCCTTATTTGTGAGTTTTAAATGAAATTCTTCAAAGCATTATTGCGATTTAAAAAAGTCGCAACAAACGGGGATGTGACTACGAATTGCAGAGTGACCAAAATAAGGCGCCTTTGTGATACCTCATAAGCGAAGTCGCAAAGATGTGGCAGCAACTTACGAGTGTCAGCTCGCGGAGAAGTCACAAGGCGGAGAAGTCCTCAGATGCCGTCACTGTGAAGTCGCACTGTGACGCTGCCGCGACTTCACGCGTACGTCACTGACTGGTCGCATCGGTCGCTGTGACTGTGATGTGAGGTCGCTAAACCGTCACTGGGAGACCTAGGTTGCAATTGGGTCGTCAGGCGTTGTCACTGTAAAGTCGCATTGTGAAGTCGCCGTTGCTGACATTCGTAAGTAACTTGGTTGCGACTTCACTTGTGACGCATGCGAGGGTCACAAAAGCATTGCATTAGCAACGCCTGAAGACGCAAGTGGTACTTTTCTCTGACGTCGTGGTAAAGTCGCATTGTGACTTAAAACTGTCACATCGACGTGGATGTGACTCACTTTGTGACCACAATGTGACCTTCAGCAGCTCTTTACTTTTTGAGTTTCCTCTTGTAACTCTCGTCTAGTATAGTGGTTAGAATTCTTGGCTTGCATCCAGACGACCCGGGTTCGATTCCAGGCGTGGGACAATGGGTTTCGCAGCGTAACGGTTGGCGGAAAGTATGTTGATTCAATCCAGGTTCTTATATCAGTGATTTCTGATGTCAGTAAAAGACTCTTTTATTTTTTCAAAATTAAAAAAAACATTTTATGACAGGTCGTCGGGCGCCGTCACTATGAAGTGCATTGTGACGCCGCCGCAACTTCACACACAAGTCACTGACTGGTCACATCGGTCGCTGTGACTGCGATGTGAGGTCGCCAAACCGTCACTAGGTGACCTCGGTTGCAATTGGGTCGTCATGCGCCGTCACTGTAAAGTCGCATTGTGACGTCACCGCGGTCGGACATTCGTTAGTCGCGGTGACGTGGTTGCGACTGCGCTTGTGACACGCGTCACGGGTCACAAAAGCGTCACATTTTGGTCACTGTAGCAATCAGGGAATCTGTCGAGGCACTACACCTACCTCCAAAAAACACACACAAACATCCAACCCTTAACCCCACACCCCACTACACTCCCCTACACAATTCTCCTCACCCACAACCCAACACTACACCACCATCCCATCCTCCACCCATCTTCCCAATTCCCACAATCCCCCTCAATAAACTCAACCAATCCCCCAAAACAAATAACTACCCCTCCCAATTCCCCTAACCCCCAAACCCCACCAATCCCTAAAACCTATAAAATCACCAACCCACTCTATCCCTCTCAAAAAACCATCCAACCAAAAATCAATAATCCACCTCTCCCCCCCACCCCCACCATTTTCTCAATTCTCCCCCAAACCACTCATAATAACCACAATTTAACTATAACAACCCCCAAACAACCCACCTCCCACAAACTCTCACCTACTTATCCCATCCCCCACCTCCAAAATCAATCACCCCCAAATCTCACAATCCCCCCCCAATCCACCTCCATACACCACTTTACACCACATTCCCCAAAACTAAATCAACTCTTAACAACATCTCACACTCCTACCTCTCTCCCCTATCTCAATACCCAACTCTACAATCCCCCCCCCAATCCACTCCATACACTACTTTAACACATTCCCAAAATAAATCAACTCTTACCAACATCTCACACTCCACCCTTCTCCCTATCTCAATCACCCAATCTCACAATCCCCCCAATCACCTCCATACACTACTTTAACACATTCCCCAAAACTAAATCAACTCTTAACCAACATCTCACACTCCCACCACCTCTCTCCCTATCTCAATCACCCCAATTCTTCCAACTCACCCCCCCTACTTATCCCCTAACCATTATTACCACATATCCCCCAAAAATAACTCAAACAACCTACTAAAAATAACTCTCTTCCCCCCCCATTACCCCCACCTCACCCCCCCCCCCTCCCCCTCCTCTCCAAAACCCCCCCATTACCTCCCATTCACTCTCCACCCCTATCCCACCTACCCCCAATCCCAACCTCCCAAAAACCTCCCCCCACAAAAAAACACACAACTCACACTCCTCCCTACCACCCACCCTCCCCATATCACAATCCAAACCCAACATATAACCCCAAACACCCAAATCCCCCAACCCCACAACCCACAAACAAAACACTAATACAACACTATCCTCTCTAACCATTCAACCCCCCACACCCACAATACAAACCAACTACCCCTCCCCCATAACCCAAAACACTATCCAAACAAACAACTAAATAACCAATTCACCTCCCTACCAAATACCATCCAAAACACCCAACTCCCACACAATCCCCACCACCCACCCCCCCACATCCACAACAAACCTCACAAACACCAACAAATCACCACCCATAACCAACATAACACACCATAAATCCCCAAAAAACAACACCCACCAATAAACTCAACACCCAACCCACAAACTAATCCCAACACCCATAACCCACCAACACAAAATATACCCAAAACCATCACCTCAAACAACACACCACCATAAACCCCACAACCATATCCCAACAAAATCACACCCAAACCATACAATCCACAACCACCCATACACATCACACCCCACCAAACTCAAAAAAACAAAACCACCCATCAACCATCAACTCCCATAACAAAAAATCACCCTCCCCCAATAAACACAACAAACCCACAACACCTCCCCAACACTACACCCAACAACCAATCCTATAAAACCAACCCAACACTTTCAAACCCCATAAACCTTCCTCATACACCAACCCCACCCCTACACCCTCAAACACATATCTCACCTTATCATCACACCAAATTACCAACCAAATTCTCCCTAAATCACACAACATAAAACCCACACTCCCAAACACCCCAACAATACCTCCCAACCCTCTCACCATACACCAAAAAACTCACACCAATCCCCCAACCACCTCTTAACACTCACCCTCCCCCCCACACCTCCCCAAAATAACTCTTACAACCCAACCTCAATCAAATCCCCACCCCACCCCCCTCTACATACCCACCCAACCTCAACCCAAATACAACACACCCCCACCCATCAACCCATAACCCCAACCAACCAATATCACACATACAACCCACTCACCCACCAACCCCACCTCAATCCCATACATCAACAATAACTCCCCAATACCCACAACACCCCACAAATCCCCAACAAACAAAACCACACCCCAATCCACAAACCAACCATACACCACAAACCCCACCCACATACAAAACATCCACCAACCCACCCCCCACAACAACCCTACCACCACACCCACCAAACTACAATCCACACCCAAAAACACCCCCACCCAACCATCTAACCACAAAACTCTCTTCACCCAAACACATCACCCCAAAACCAAACACCATCCTAAATATAACAACACCCCCTCCACACACATAACCCCCTACCAATACACCCAAAACAAACCAAACACACTCCACAAAACTCCAACCCCACCTCCTAAACCAAACATCACCACCCCTAACATCACCAACCCATCAAACCACCACAACACCACTACAACCAAACCACCCCTAACACACCACAACCTCCCACCCCAAACACATACAACATACACAAATACCACCTAAACTAACCACTCAACCAACAACCACCACCCACCACAAAACATAACACCCCTACACCCAACCAACTAACCCCACTAATCACAATCCACCTCTCAACCAATCAAATCACAACCCACACCAACTACCATCCAAAACAACCACCAAAACTCACCCCATCTTCAATCTCACCCCCCAAACACACCACAAACCCACCAACCCACAATACACAATCCCATCCACCTCAACACAACCCAAACTATCCAACACCACAAAACCACCTCCACCCCCAACAATCACCACCCAAAACATAACAAAACACATAACCCCCACCACCCCAAACAACACCAAACCCCACAACCACCCATAAAAAACCCACCACCACTTACCCACACATAAACTCATAACCAAAATCCACCCAAAACAACCCACACCCATCAACAACCTCCACCCCCCACATAACAAACCACACACCCATCTACTCCCCACCCCCCCCAACACCCCATACCATCAACCACCCAAACCCACCACACCACTAACCAACCCAACCTACACCTACCACCACCAACACCCCTACACCAATAACTACTCCCCAAAACTCCCCATAAACCCACAACCCACAACTACACAAAAAATCCAAACACTCAAACAACCTACCAACTAAACAACACAACACCCCCACAAACATACTCCAAACCTACCTACATACTACCAATCATACCTATCAAACACCCAACACCTACACCTACCAACACCCACTCCACAAAACAAACCCAACAAACTCAAAACCATCCAACCTCCACCACCAAAATACAATCCACACAACCCTCACAACACAACAATCAACCACCCAACCCACACACCACCACACCTCAACCCAACAATACCCATCCACTAAACAAAAAACAACAAACTCCCACAACAACACAACCCACACAACCCAAAATAAACACCCACAAACCCCCCAACAAAATCACACCACAACCCCTACACCAACCTCACCAACAACACCCATAACTCACACCCCAAACTACCATAAAACAACCCACCACCCTCCATATCCCAACAATCCACCAACAACAACCCAATCCTAATCACAAACCCATCACAAAACAAACTAACACCAAACAACACCCCATAACAAACTACATACCCACCCCTACCAACTACATCAACATCCCTCAAATCCAAACACAACAATCCACTCTACCCCAACACCTCATACACACCATACAATACCAAACTAAATCACCAACACATATACACCCAACTCACCTAAAAACACCACTACCCACATAAAACAACCCACCATCCAACACAAAACCATAACACTCCACCTCAAACCCCCATCCAACCCAACTACCTCACAAAACAAACCACCCACCAACATTAAACTTACTAACCCACAAATCCATCTAAATCACCACCACCACCTACATATCCCACCACAACACAAACACATCATCCATAAAACAAACCACATACACCCAACAAATCCCAATATAACACTAACACACACAACCATTCCCCACTCAACCCAACTTACAACTCAACACCTATCACCCCACCTAAAACACCAACCCTCACAAAACAAACTCAACATTACATCACCAAACAAATCACCATCCACCACTCCCACACATATAACACCCCCACCTCCCTCACAAACTCAATAACACAACCACCCTCCAACCAATAAACCATCATAACATCTCACCACAAAATCCCATCCCACCACATCAACCAAACTACCATCAACACAAACCACCACCCACATAACACAAACAAAAAAACCAACAACAACACACACACTCCTCCCTACAATTAAACTATCCCCAAAACTCCATACTCCAAAATCCTTCAAATCCTAAAATCTTATCTCATCTACCAAACTCCCAAAAATTCCCCATAATACATATATATATATATATATATATATATCTAATACATATATATCCCTAAAAATATTCTCTCACTCTCCCCCCACATCCATCCCACTCCCCCCCAAAAATCCACATACCCCATATCCATTATCCATCAAAAAAACTCTCCAACACCCTTTTTTATTCTCCCACTCCTATAACATCTTTTTATCAATACACAACTTCCTACCCTTCTTCCACCCCTCCCCAATTACCACTTACTCCACATCTACCTTATATCAACCCAAATAAATACCCACACACCCTTTTTTATTCTCCCACTCCTATAAATCTCTTTTTATCAATACACAACCTTCCTACCCTTCTTCCACCCCCTCCCAATTACCACTTACTCCACATCTACCTTATATCAACCCAAATAAATACCACACACTCCTTTTTTATTCTCCCACTCCTATAACATCTCTTTTTATCATACACAACCTTCCTACCCTTCTTCCACCCCTCCCCAATTACCACTTACTCCACAATCTACCTTATATCAACCAAATATATACCCACAACCCCTTTTTATTCTCCCACCCCTATAACAAAATACCAATCCACATACAACTTTCCCACAATCATCTCAAATCCATCCCAAATTCCACCCCACCCCCACATTCCTCCCTCCACTCAACCCAAAATTCTCCCACTCCTTTTTCTTTATTTTATCAAAAATCTAACTACCCCCCATCTCCCCCAACCAACCAACCCCCACTCAAACCTACAAACCAACACCCCCCTCATCCCCAAACCATCAAATCCCAAAAACCATAATCCCAAAAAAAACCACCCCACCCCATAAATCCCAAACACACCCCCTTCAAAATCCCATCAAACCCAAACTACCAATCAAATCCAAATCCTTTAACAACCTCACCAATTTCCCAATTCTATAACCCAACAACTTTCTCTACTACAAAACAAAATACCCTTCCAACCACTCACTCACACTCCTCCCTAAACTATCTTCCCTCCTACCATACTCACTCCCTATCCCCCCATATCCTAAAATATCCTATCTCTCTACCCCTCTCCTACTCCCCTACCTCTCAACCTCCATACTCTCTTATCTACCCTATCTCCAAACCTATCCTTTCCATCCTCCCCAATCCCCTCTTACCACTATCCTTAAATTCTCACCCACTCTACCCTCTCCTCATATCCTACCTATCCATATAAATCCTAATCTTCTTTACCCCATCTCAACCCTATCCTTCTCCCCTCATACACCCCACAAAAAAAACCAAAATCCCCCACCCCTCTACAAAACATCCACTCCACCATCACACTCCCATTCAATCCACCCCACAAACTCCCCTAACCTCATTCCCCCCAATACCCTCATTCCACTCCCTTTATAATTCATCCCTCCTCCAAACCCCACACACTCTCTCTAACCCTCTTCCCACCCCCTACCCTCTATATCTTACCCAATATTACCCCCTATCTACCCACCTACTCATATCCTAAAACCTACCCCATCTCAAACCCCTCTACCTCTCCCCTACCCAATCTACAACTTCTAATCACCATCCCATCAAAATATCCATCATCTACCCCTATCCTACTCCCCCCTAACAACTCCATACCTCCCCTTCTCAACCCCATCTCAAACCCTATCCCCTCATCTCCCCCAATCCCACTTACACCTATCTTAAACTCTCCACCACCCTACCCTCTCCTCATCTCCTACTATCCTACTCTATCCTACTCTTCCTCTACCCTATCTCAACCCTATCTTCCATCTTCAACACTCAATATCAAACTCTCTATCCCATACCTAATCATCCCACAAATCTCAACTAATATCTTACACCCCCCTTAAACAAAATTACCATATCCAACTACTACCCACCTAAATAATCTCCAAAAAACCCACTCCACCATCAAATCCTCCAAACAAACCCCTACCCCACCTTCTCCCCCTCCACCTATCCACTCATCAACTATCACCTTCTACTACCATCCCCACTCCAATATCATACTCTCCAAAACAATACCTAATCTCCCAAATTTCAAACAATATCTACCTCTACCCCCCTTAAACAAAAATACCATATACAACACACACACTAAAATCAATCATACCCACCACCTTTAAACCTCCTCTACAAACCCTTACCCTACCTACCCTCCAAATCACTATCCCATCATCTCCTCTCACCTCACCCCATCACCCACACACCCCTATCCACCCACCCCAACCTCCCCTTAAATATCATATACATAATACTTCCACTACCCCAATACCCCCAATCAATCTAATACCTTTTACCATCCCAAAATCTACACCCTTCAATCCAATCCTATTAATACCAATTACTAAAATAACATATACATAACTCCCTATCAATCTTAAACCCCCAAAAAATCATCAAAATACCCTACCCCAACAACCAACCTACAACAACCACACCCCACCCTACCCCCCACAAAACCACCCCCAACACCACCCCAACCAACACCCACAACCCAAACCCACCCAACCACAAACCCCAACCACAACCACCACCCAACCCCCACCACCCCAACACAACACTACCCAACACCACACCACCCCAACCACACCAAAATACCCCCCACCACCCAACACACACCCCAACCCACACCAATCACCAAACACACCCACCCACAACCACCAACCCACAAACACAACCACACCCCCACACAACCACCCACCCACCCCACACCAACCACAACCCAACCCCACCCCCCCAAACCACACACCCCTACCAACAACCCACCCAACCATCCACACCCCCCAAATCACACAACCACCCAAACAACACCCACAAACACCCCCCACAACCCCAACACAACCCACCCCACCAACCACCCCACACCCAAACCACCCACCCCCAACAACACCCACACCCAACACCAACCCACCCCACACCCAACACCCACACCACCCCCACACCCACCCCAACACCACCCAACACCCCCAACCCAAACACCAACAACACCACAACACCCCAACACCCACCCCCACCCACCACAACCCCACCAACCACACCCCACACCCACCCAACACCACAACCCACCACAACACACACCAAAACACCAACCACCCACCACAACCCCCCCAAACACACCCACACCACCCCCACACAACCACCCACACCCCCACCCCACCACCCCACCAAACAACACCCCACACCACAACCACACCCCAACCCCAACACCCCAACCCACACCACAACACCCCACCAACCCCCAACCCACCCACACACCCACCACACCCCAAACCCCCCACACCAAACACAAACCCCCACCACACCCACCCAACCCCACCCACACCCCACCCACCCCAACCCACCCCACAACCACACCAACCACCCCCCACCCCCCACAACCACCACCCACAACCCCACAACACCCCACCCCACCCACCACCCACACCACACAACCCAACCCCCACCCAACACCACCCACCCCAACAACCAACCCACCACACCCCCCAAACCAACCACAACCCACCCACCAACAACCCCCCCCACCCACACCCAACCACACCCCCACAACCCACCCCACCCCCCACCCCACCCCACCCCACAACCCCCCCACCCACACCCACCACACCACCACCCCCACCCCCCACACCACAACCCCACCACCACCCCAACCCCACCCCCACCACCCACCCACACCCCCACCAACCACCACCACCACAACCCACCCACCCACCACACACCACCCCAACACCCCACCCACCACCCCACCACCACCAAACCCACACCACCCCCAACACACCCCCACCCCCCCACACCACAACACCCAACCCCACCCCACCAACAACCACCCACCACAACCCCACCCACCCCCAACCACCCCACACAACCCCACCCCACCCACACAACACCCCCCAACCACCACCCCCACCCCCACCAACAACCCCAACCCCACCCACACCACCCAACCCCCACCCAACAACCAACCCCACCCACCCCACCACCACACCCAACACCCCACCCCACCACACCCCCACCCACCCACACACCCACCCCCCACCCAAACCCACAACCCCACCCACCCCCCCCACACCCACCCCCACAACCCCCCACCCACCCAACACCACCACACCCCCACCACCACACAACCCCCCCCACACCACACCCCCAACACCCCCCCCACCACCCCCCCACCAACCCACCACCACCCCCACACCCCACCCCCCCCACACCCACCCCCCCACAACCCCACCCCCCACACCCCCACACCCCACCAACCACCCCCCACCACCACCCAACACCACCCCACCACCACCCCACCCCCCACAACCAACCCACCCCACCACACCACCCCACCAACACCACACCCCCCACCCCAACCCCACCACACACCCCCCCCCCCCAAACCCACCCCACCACACCCCCCACACCACACCACCCCACCCCCCCCCAACCACCCCCACCCCCCACCCCCCCACCCCACCCACAACACCCCCACCCACCCACCACCCCCCACAACCCCCCAACACCCCCACCCCCCCCCCCACCCCAACACCACCCCCCACCCCAACCCCACCACCCCACCCCACCCCACACCCACCCCCCACCACACCCCCACACCCCCCACAACCCAAACCACCCCCCACCCACCACCCCCCACCCCAACCCACCACACCCCCCCCCCACCCCCCACCCCACCCCCCACACCACCACCCCACCACCACCCCCCCCCCACCACCACCCCCAACCCCACCCCCAACACCCCACCACACCCACCCAACCACCACCACAACCCCACCCACCCCACACCCCCACCCCCACACCCACCCACCCCCCACCCAACCCCCACACCCCCCACCACCCCCACCCCCCCACCCCCACCCCCCACCCCACACCCACACCCCCCACAACACCCACCCCCCACCCCCCCCCCCACCCCCCACACCCCCACCCCCACCACACCCCCCACCCACACCCCCACCCCACCACCCCCCACCCCACCCACCCCCCACCCCCCCACCCCACCCCCACCACCACCCCCCCCCCCACACCACCCACCCCCCCAACCCCCCCACCACCACCCAACCACCCCACCCCCCACCCAACCCACCCACCACCCCACCACCCAACACCCACCACCCCACCCCACCCCCCACCCCACCACAACACCACACCCCCACCACCCCCCCAACCCACCACCCCCCACACCACCCACACCAACCCCCCCCCACACCACCCCCCCCCCCACCCCACCACCACACCCCCCACCAACCCACACCCCCCCACCCCCCACCCACCCCACCCCACCCACCCCCCCACACCCCACAACACCCCCCACCCCCACCCCCCACCAACCCACCCCCACCCACACACCCCCACCCCCACCACACCCCCACCACCCCCACCCAACACCCCACCCACCACCCCACACCACCCCACCCCCCCCCCACCCCCACCACCCACCCCACCACCCCCACCCCACCCCACCCACACCACCACCCCACCCCCCACCCCCCCACCCCCCCCACACAACCCACACCAACCCACCCCCCACACCAACACCCCCCACCCCCCCACACCCCCACACCCCAACCCACACCCCACCCCACACCCCCCCCACAACACCCACCCCCACCACCCACCCAACACCCCCACACCCACCACCCCCCACCACCCCAACACCCCCCCCACCCCACCCCACCACCCCACACCCACCCCCCCCCCACCACACCACCCCCCACCACCACCACCCCCACCCCCCACACCCCCCCACCCCCCCAACACCCACCAACCCCCCCACCACCCCCCACCACCCCCCCACACCCCCCCACCCCACCCCCACCAACCCACCACAACCACCCCCCACCCACCAACCCCCCACAACCCCCCCCACACCCACCCCCCACCCCACCCCCCACCCACCCACCCCACCCCCCCCCAACCCCACCACCACCCACCCCCCCCACCCACCCACCCCCCCACACACACCCACCCAACCCACCCCAACCCACCCCCCCCACACCCCCCACCCCCACCCAACCCCACCCCCACACCCCCACCCCACACCCCACCACCCCCACCCCCAACCCCCCAACACCCCCACCCACCACCCCCCCACCACCCACCCCCCACCCCCCCCCCCAACACCCCCCCACCCAACCCACCACACCCCCCCACACCCCACCCCCACCAACCCCCCCACCACCCCCCCCACCACCCACCCCCCAAACACCCCACCCCCCCCCCACCCCCCCACCCCCCCAACCCCACCCCACCCACCCCCCCACCCCACCCCACCCCCACCCCACCCCACCCCAAACCCCCCCACACCCACCCACCACCCCCCACAACACCAACCCCCAACCCCCCCCCACCACCCCCCACCCCCCACACCCCCCCCCACCCACACCCCCACCCCCCACCCCCCACCACCCCACCCCCACCCCCCAACCCCCACCCCCACACCCCCCACCCACCCCACACCCCCACCCCCCCCCCACCCCCCCACACCCACCCCCCACCCCCACCCCCACCCCACCACCACCCCCCACCACCCCCCCCCCCACCCACCCCACCCACACCCCCCCACCCCCCCACCCCCCCCACCCCCCACCCACACCCACCCCACCCACCCACCCCACCCCCCCAACCCACCCACACCCCCCCACCCCCCCACCCCCACCACCCACACCCCCCCACCCCCCCCACCCCACCCCCCAACCCCCACCCACCCCCCCACACCCCACCCCCACCCCCCCCCACCCCCCACACCCACACCCCCCACCACCCCCACCCACCCACAACCCCCCCCCCACCCCCACACCCCCCCACCCCCACCCACCCCCCCCAACCCACCCAACCCACCCACCCACACCCCACCCCACCCACCCCCCCCCACAACCCACACCCCCACCCACCCCCACAACCCCCCCCACCCCACACACCACCCAACCCCCAACCCACCCCACCCCCCCCACCCCCACACACCCCCCCCCCCCCACCCCCCACCCCCACCCAACCACCCACCCACCCCCACCCACCCCCCACCCCACCCCCCACCCCCCCACCCCCCACCCCACCCACCCCACCCCCCCCCCCCACCCCCCCCCCCACCCCACACCCCCACCCCCACCCCCAACCACCCCACCCCCCCACCACCCCCCAACACACCCCCCCACACCCCCCCCCCCCACCACACCCCCCCCCACCCACCACCACCCCACCCACCCCCCACCCCCCCACCCCACCCACCCCCCACCACACCCAACCCCCCCACCACCCCACCCCCACCCCCCCCCCCACCCCCCACCCCCCACCACCCCCCCACCCCCACCCCCACCACCCCACCCCCCCCACCACCCACCCACCCACCCACCCCCACCCACCCCCCCACAACACCCCCCCCCACCCCCCCCCACCACCCCCAACCACCCACCCCACACCACCCCCCCACCCCCCACCCCCACCCCAACACCACCACCCACCCCCCCACCCCCCACCCCCACACCCCCACCACCCCCACCCACCCCCCCCACCCCCCCACACCCCCACACCCCCCACACCACCACCCCCAACCCCCACCCCCCCACCCCCCCCACCACCCACCCCCCCCCCCCCCACCCACCCCACCCACACCCCCACACACCCCCACACCCCCCCCCACCACAACCCACACCCACCCCACACCCCCACCCCACAACCCCACACCCACCAACCCCCCCACCACCCCCCACCACCACACACCCCCCACCCCACCCCCCACCCCCCCCCACCCCCACCCACCACCCACCCCCCCCCACACCACCCACCACCCACACCCCCACCCCACCCCACACCCACACACCCCACCCCCCACACCAACAACCACCCAACCCCACACACCCACCCCACACCACCCCCACACCACCCACCCCCCCCCCCCACCCCACACCCCCCACACCCCACCACACCCACCACCCCCCCACACCACACCCCACACCCACCCCCCAACCACACCACCACAACACCAACCCCACCCACACCCCCCACACCCCACACACCCACCACACACCCCACCCCCACCCCCCCAACCCCACCACCACCACCCCCCACCCCCCACACCCAAC
>JAXGGA010020176.1:0-18740 GCA_038373865.1 Uloborus plumipes | reverse complement strand
TTCAGAATAATAGTTACGCAGGAAATTTTATTGAAAAAGTTTAAAAGGGGTGTGGGGACCCATTTACAAATCTTGCAGGGGGGGGCGCACAAAAGACTATGTACGCTACTGGATAAAACTAGAGGAGCAAAAAATAAAACAATTTTATTCTTTCAATCAGGAATTATTTTGTTTCTATTCAGTGCAGTCGCCAAGGGGGCTAGACTTACCACCTTACCAGTTTGTCAGAAAAGGGGCTTCATCGAAAAAGGTTTTAGTGATGTAAGACTTTTCGAAAGAAAATATTCGTAAGGTTGAAAGTTAAAAAAAAAATGACCGAATGAAACACAAATGTGGAAAAGTATTTTTTTTCCGTAAATTGTTTTAATAAAATAATTTTGGAAAAAAATAGAACCGACTTCAGTTGGAAATTGCTCTAAAAAGTAAAAAATAATTTTTTTCTTTGAACACCATCGAAACAACTTTTAAACATAAGTTTTGAAGTCGGCGCAAAAACAATGTATGGAATCATACGCAACTATAATTCAACTATATACATTTTAATGGATCCAGGTTCTTTAAAAGCATTCGCATACATTTCATTCATTACCACACATTCGTGTAATGGTACAAATATTCTGCTTTTAATTTTCAATGGTTTCTCCGAAAAATGTTGGCGAAATATGGTTAAATATCATTTGACCTATCGTTTTTGTGCCGACTTCAAAACTTATGTTTAAAAGTTGTTTCGATGGTGTTCAAAGAAAAAAATTATTTTTTACTTTTTAGAGCAATTTCCAACTGAAGTCGGTTCTATTTTTTTCCAAAATTATTTTATTTTATTCTTTTTAGTGTAAGTGTACTTTTGAAATCTGTACCTCAGAACCAGACTAACGTAAGTACACTTTCGTCATTTTTCGGTAGAGGGGAAAAACGATTGTCGAATAACATCGTTTTCCCCCTCTACTGAAAAATGACGAAAGTGGACTTACGTTAGTCTGGTTCTAAGGTACAGAAATAAGGTAATGTTTCCATTGCGGAAATTCACCTAATTTTCTTAAGTAAATGCGCCATAAAATAAACTGAAAAAAAAAGGAAGAAACTATTAACGCGTCTAAAATTATAAATGATTGACACTAAAAAATAATCTTTGTTATTCTCTGGTATTTATTTGTGTACTAGCTTAATCAAAGCCATTTAAATATCAAGGGTTTGTCAACTAATTTATATTTCAAAGCAATTCTAGTTTCTCGTTGTTCAGAAGATTTTAACACATACTACGTTCGACCCCTATATATACGAGCCGACGCATCAAGATTAAGTTTGGCCACTTTGGATCCAGCGCGTGTTTGAGTGCTTGAGTGTTTGTCTTTTCTGGCAAAGTATCGCGTTTTGGTAATTTTTCACTGTGAGCAATTATTAGCATCACGTGGTTTTGGCTAAGCTTAGCAATGTGCCAAAACTTTTTTCTGGTAACCATAGCTCGCAACAATGAAAAATTGAAAGTAAAAGTTTATAAGTTGGATCCAAAGTGGTGAAACTCAATCTTGATGCGTCGGCCTATCTATATAGCGGCTCTAATACTACGTACGTTACCGCTAATGAGTTTCATGTTAGATTTAGTTAAGCCTTGGTTCAAATTTTTCATCATGATTACTATTAATATTGCTGTTGCGAGGCAAAAAAAATTTGCAACAATGTATTGAAAATCTAATCATTTAATGGGGAAATGACATGCAATTTACTGTTTTCCATAATAACTTTTTTTCTAGTGAACAAATATCGTCATATGAGTACATGGTACCTAAGTTACGCCATTTCCTATCGATTTAAAAAAAAAATCGTCGAAATCGGTTCAGTAGATCAGCTGTTATGTGCGAACAAACAAAAAAAAAAAAAACATACGCTTTGAATTGATAACCTCCTCCTTTGTTGAAGTCGGTTAAAAAGAAGAAATCGAAGAATATTATTCAGGAATGATTGAAAAATGAATAAATACAAGGTGCGCCAGAGAAACTTTTTGATTTTAATTGGCTACTAATAAGCAAGGAGTGGGGAGGGTCTCATTTTAAAGAGGAATTCTTGAAGTTTTGTTATCTTACAATTTAGTTGTCGCCATGCGTTGGACAAAGCAGCAACGAGTGTTCGCCGAGGCTTACTTTTCAAATAATATTTCAGTGACTGCCACTCAACGGTCCTTCCAAACTCGGTTCAAAATTCATGACGGGGGTTCCATTCCTGGCCGGGACTGTTTTGCGGGTAAAAACATTCAGGGAAAGTAGGAGTGTGGCAAAAAAAAAAAGGTCCAGGACGTCAACGGATTCCTAGAACTCTAGAAAACGTCGAGAAAGTGAGGGAGTCGTTTTTACTCTCTCCCACTCGTTTGGCGCGTAAACACGATGTTGCTCTGAGGACTTTTGATTACACACTGGGACGAATTCTTCACAACGAACTGCAACACCTGAAGAACAATATCCGGCATGCTATCGTTAACATCCCAGTCGATATGCTCGAAAGAGTAGAACAAAATTTCAAATCTAGGGTAGATCAGTTAGTCATCAACGGGGGCCGCCATTTGCCCGATGTAATTTTTAAATCTAGTTAAAATAAAAATTCAGAATGGGTACAATTGCCTACAAAAAGAAACAAACTGATACACGAAGTACTTTTTCTTTTATTGATTTTTCAAATCAGCAATTTTCTCCGCCTCACCGTGTGTAATAGAACCGTACTATAAAAATAGCCTGAGGAAAATTTCTGTTCTTAATCGTAGAAAAAGACTATGGTAACCATTTAGTCCATCAATAACTTCCGAATTCAACTGAACATCCACTGGGCTATATGAAGACACAGACCAAACATCCGTTTTCGAATGACAATTGTTCAAGAAACGGAAGTCTCGGTTTTGTTTAGATTAGATGACCAAAACGTTATGTTCTGATGTGCGCTGACGGAAACTTGAAGATCAAAACACCAAAACCTGAAATATCTGGAAGAGATATGAACTTAATAATGCATCAAAAGTTTGAAAACATTTACAAAACGATATTGCAAGGAATCTGTTAATAGAAGGGAAAAAAAAACAACTGAACAAGACTACAACTTTCACTAAAAGTTTGAAAATTAGATCTATTTGAAAACGTAATAGCTGTTATTGTATTAACTCCCCTGCAAGGGAGGGGCGATGGGGGGCGATCGCTCCACCCTTGAGAGATTCTCCCTTAGTAAATTTTCAACATTGAAGTTCAAGTGTACATTTTTGGACTATTTTTGATGTTAGGGAATGGGAGATTTGGTGCTTTTTCTGGAAATGTTTTGAAATTGAAGACCGAAATATTTGTGGTCGCTATTTGTAAACTAGGACATGTAATGAACAGTAAGTAAAAAAAATCAATCGCCCTTCCCTTGAAATATTTCTGAATCCGCCCTTGCTCCCCTGGTATATTTTATTTCTGATTATCCATAGCGTAAACTTTTATTGTATCGAAATCTCTTTAAAACAGAAACAGGTGGAAAAAATTTTGCTCAGTAAGGAATATCTTTTGTAAGTCGGACACAATAAAAGGAATTCTTTTTTTTTTTTTTTTTTTTTTGATTTAAAATGTATGGATCCGATAGTTCGTTTCAATATCGCTGTTAAAATTTTTTGTGATTCCGAAACTTGTTGATGTGATAATCGTTTTTAACTCGGCAAAAGGAGCACCCGTTACAGTGTTACAGTGGCGAAAGAGTTCGAATCAGTTTTATCTAAAATTTTCCACAAATTAAAAGAAAAAACGCATTTAAATAAAAATAAAAAAAAGTGCATTCATTCTTTAAGAAAATTCCCAATAGGGGGATACTGAGAAGTGAGAAAGGGTAATTGATGAATATTTAACCCTGGGACAAGTGTTTGGATAAGAATGGTGTGACTACGTGCCCCACGCGATTTCTCTCAATTTTATAATATCAAGCAAACAAGTTGTTCAATAAGTACATTTTCTGTTATTTAAGATCTTTTTTTTAATCAGAAGCAATTTTTTTTTTAATTTGAAAAGTTGATAACTTATTCGATGAGTTAACTTTTTTGTCATCTCGGATTTTCTCTAGATGAGACAGTTGATGAGATTCAATGTTTTTGAAATTTATTATGTTGATCAATTATTCGAGTTTTATTGTTTAAGATCTTTTCTTGGCCAAAAACAGTTGATAGGATTGAATGTTTCTGAAATGTATCAAGTTGATAATCTGTGGTATGTAAGTCGAAAATAATTTTTGGGTTTCAAACTTTTTAAATTGTTTTAGTTCGGGAATTTATAAAACAAATGAAAATTTTTACTGTATAAAATTGTTGGTGTGTCAGAAGCATTTGAGGGGATTCAATGTTTTGGATAAGTATCAAGTTTTAGCTTGATACTAGCTGCGTGGCCCGGCGTTGCACGGGCTTTAATGTAGTGAAGGCAGTTTCACAAAACTACTCGCCGCCAAGGCGGCTCGCCTTTAAAGTACCAAGGAAAGTTTCAACAAACTACTCCCCGCTAAAGCGACTCGCTAAAAGCTTTTAAAGTAGCGAGGAAAGTTTCGACAAACTACTCGCCACCAAGGCGGGTCGCCTTTAAAGTAATGAGGAAAGTTTTAACAGTTTACTCGCCTTCAAAGCGGCTCGCCTATACAGTAGCGAGAAAAATTTCAATAAACTACTTGCCGCCAAGGCGGCTGGCCTTTAAAGGACCAAGGAAAGTTTCAACAATCTACTCCCCGCTAAAGCGGCTCGCTAAAAAGCTTTCCTACATCAAAAAGTCAATTGAATTATTTGATTGAATTATTTATTCGCTTCCTCAGAAATAAAGTCAAGTAGAGCATAGTTAGCACTCTCCCTAAATAACAAATAAAATTCCTTACTAAAAATAATTATTTCCAAACCGCTTTCTTCCTGTAAAATTAATTACAAAATTCTAAACAAAAAAATTGTTTCAATATTTGGATTGCAGCCAAAAAAAGTCCCTTCTAAAAACAGCTATTGTAATTTTATTTAAAAACACATTTTCAAAATGGTACCAGAGAAAAAATATAAGTCATTAATAATTAGAATAAAAACAATTGTTAGAACTTGTTATAACATGTATTCAAAATGACAATGGAAAGAAATAACACTCTTTCATTTTAAAAATATTAATTTAATTAACGTTTTAATTTAAATCGCAACGGAAAGAAATAAATGTCTTGGAATTTTAAATAGTTCAATAATTTAATTACCGTTTTAATTCAAAATGGCAACGGTAAGAAATAAATGTCTTAGAATGTTTTTAAACAGTTCAATAACTTAATTAACGTTTTTATTCAAAATGGCAACGTAAGAAACAAATGTCTTGGAATTTTAAATAGTTCAATAATTTAATTAGCGTTTTTATTCAAAATGGCAACGGAAAGAAATAAATGTCTTGGAATTTTAAAAAGTGCAAAACATTTAATTAACGTTTTAATTAATATCTGAACTAATTAACGTCGTAGAATTACGTGGTTGGTCTTATTGTCTTCCTTAGAAAATTTCGAATCGAATGGTACTATGTTTGATTCTCTACACTCAGTGGTTTTTGAAAAGTTCAAGCTTCAGACGGACAGACAGACAGACGCGGACAGATTTTAATCGTATTAGTATTTCAAAAATATTGAATATTAATAACTGTTCCTACAACCAACAAAATATGCTACTGGTGAAAATACTTGATCATCGTGTAAAATGACGTGCTGAATATGTAAACAGTTTTTCTCCATCACCCCCTTTTTTTTGTGTGTGAAATGTTTCATTCCACGAAAACGCCGCCATCTTGTTCCGCACGTGACGCCCACGTATTTAACCCATTTATGCCCAAGTGTTTTTAAATTTTTTTTTTTTTTTTTCAAATTTTATCAGCTTAAAACTCTTATTTGGAATGGTTTATACACATTTTAGGCTCAAAATAGTTCGCCGTTGCCATATTTATTAAGTTATTTAACGTCCTGTTTATGGGATATTTTGCAGATATGTGAGCAAAATACGACCTTATTTTACTTTACTTTTGCTAATGACATTACAGAAGGCATCTGTGATCCATTTTAAGCAAATCGTTTTAAAGTTTAATTTTATGAAAAAAAAGTTCGCAAAAAAAAACTTACTTTCTGTGACCACCCATGCTGGATCGTTGCTTGACTGATTTGTCTGAAAATAGTTGTCAATAAATAAAATCCGATGTCCAAATGGTGGCTCTAACTGGTTTTCTCAAGAAGAAGGACTACTTAACTTGTGAAAAACAGCTTTAGTAAAATGATATACCCATTGCGGGTTTTTGCATGCAGTATAACTAATAAGCGTCCCGTTTTTACGCTACTAGGCATAAAGGGGCTAATTAAAAAGTAATCAGTTAAGTTTTTTTGTCGAAGAAATCCCACACCGGTTTGTGATTTCTTACCCTACAAACTTTCGTTCAAGATCCTTTAAAATTACTTCGTTTTGATAAAATGCGTGAGCGTCACGTGCGGGACAAGATGGCGCCTTCTCGTGGAACGGCCCAAATTCAATTGAAGATTAAAAGAAATGCGTATAATTCACATGGCATGACTAATACTAAACTAAGCATCAAAAACTTAGCGATCGTTTTCTTCCTGTGTTTGGCCTCAGGAATATTGCTTACTTGGACAAATGGGAGTCCTTTTAAAGATGCGGTTTTTTTTTTTTTTTTTTTTTTTTTTTTTTTTAAGCTGTGTATCAAAAACGCGTGGAAATTTTACTTTTAAGTATTCAAACACAGCACCCGAGAAAGAGTTTTTGATTTTCTTGCCGGGGATTTTTTTTACAACAATATTGTTTTGGGGGAAGTATCATATCTCCTGCGTCCCTACACTGTTAAAAAAATTCCTGAAGTTTTTCGGTAAAAGTTACTGGCATCCATGTTGCCAGTAACTTTTACCGTAAAATATTTTTTTACTGTAAAATTTTACGGAAGAGGAAACGAGAATTAAAAAGCGCGAGATACGAACGACAAGGATCGAAATCGGGACCCAATTTTTTCACACTGCATTACTATCCACGGTCCCAGATGAGACACATCTGGATAGCGGAAATAGGGTATCTTCTGCATCTCACAGTAAGTCACGTGGTGATCAATTGACGCTGCAATCGCAATTTTTTTATCGGTACAATTCACTGTAAAAATTTTCTATATGGCAAAAGCTACATTTTACCGTAACATTTACCATAAAAGCTTTCTGAATTTTTAACTTGTTGACAAAAGTCATGCCATTGCAACGATATAAAACATTCTAAATAAAGGTTGCTGTTATCGTTTCAGGAACTGCTGATGTAAGGTTCAAAACACGTTGACAAATCGTGCCGAAAAACTATTTCGCAACTCCTGCATAACGCTTTGCTACGGGACATATTCTCGTTCTGTCGAGGGTATCAGCAATGTAATGTCAACTTTCAGAAGAATCGTGATGTAACGTGTTTATGTTACTAGGGGATACTGTCTCTAACAGGGGTGCCCATCCCCCCCCAAGCTCAATGGCGCAAATCCCCCCCCCCCCCCAAATTTTTCACAACCTTCCGTTTCTTTTTATTTTTTATTTTTTAAATATTATTTATATTTTTAAAATATTTTTTATTTATTTAAAAAAAATGATTTATTTATTTTTTTAAAAATTATTTATTTATTTTTTAAAATTATTTCTATTATTTTTTTAGTTATTATTTCTTTCTAGAAGTAATAATTATGCGCAGAATCGAACCACTTTTTCGAACCACTCTTCCACACATTCCAAGCACACACACAGAAAAAATAAATAAATAAATAAATAATAATAATAAAGTAATAAAAGAAATAATTTGAATTGAAAAATAAAAGAATGGATAATTTTTATTTAAAAAAAATCAGTAAATAATTTAAATCAAAAAAATAAATAAATAATTTAAATAAATTAATAAATAAATTGATTTTAAAAAATCCCCCCCCCCTCCCCCCAATTTTTGATGGCGCAACTTGCGCCATAATCCCACCCTGTGGGACCCCTGGTCTCTAAACGCGTGAAACGATATTTTCTTCCACTTGATAGTTAGTTTTAACTAAGAAGAATGTAAACACCTCCCCCCCCCCTCCCCCAAACATGCCGCCTGTTAACTGTTGAACAACGCAGCAATGAGCTAGAACTTGAGATGTGGGATATGTGGGTCTTGAAATAACTATAGGGAGGGGCCTCTGAGAGGGTAAAACGGGAAAATATGTTTGTTGAAAATGAACAACAGAATTTCCTCCACGGAAGTGCCGGATGAAGCAGATATATATCGTCCTAGACACGTGCCAGACAAGTTGACATGTATAAAGGGATCATCCTCACCAAAATCCCCACTCTGCACGCTCGACTTAAATCAATTGAAACTGCAAGTGTGTCTCTTGCATCTGCTTTTCCTGGCTGCGATCACCTCTGGCGACATATGTGACTCCCGTGTTTCTCCCCGATTTATGACCAACGTCAAGATTTTCGGTAAGGAAATGTTTCTTAACCCTCGTGGGTCCCTCCCATTTCAGTTACACTCAAGACCCTTGGGGTCATAAACGACCCCAATGCTTCTTTTAATTAATTTATTATTATTATTGAGTGTTACATGCATTTTTTAAGTTCACAAACGTTTTAATGCTAAAAAAATAAAAATGAAAAGACACAATCACAGTAAAATTTATTTTATGCATTAAAAATTATAATTTTAGAGCAAAACTTACAATAACTGTAGATTTATTTACAACTGTTACAGATCTGAAAAAACATGATTTTTTGCAAGTGAATTTCAAACACTTACGACATTATCGATGCATTTTCTGTCCAGTTCTCTTGGACAAAAGTTGCAACGTCCTCTTTTTTTGGCATTCTGGGGAAGTGACCCCAAGGGTCTTGTGTGCAAAAAATGCAATTCGGGAAAAATAAGACACAATAATAGCATTATTTTGAATAGAAAACTAAAAGAATAAAAGCCACAAAATGCCATTAAAAACAAATGGTTGATTAACAAGATATATTAAACAGAAATTGCATTGGGGTCACATATGACCCCAAGGAACCCACGAGGGTTAACTATTTTTCTTCATACAGTCGAGTCCGCTTAATAGAATATCGGGTGAAAGAATATCCCGCTTAATACAATACATTTTCAATGTAACAAACCGTTACAATGCATTATTTTGATCCCGGATAATGGAATATCCCGCTTATTAGTATATTTTTTCGTAGCAAAATGGATATTCCATTAAGCAGGCTTGACTATGATTCCTACAGTTTCTCGAATGAATGAACGGAAACTATTTCATACTAGAATGCAGGGCCTGACTAACTAAAGTGAGGGGCACATGGCCAATAATACTTTGGGGGTCCCCTTCTTAGTCTAGTTCAAACTTAGTTTATTCAATGGACTAGGGGTGCGACATCGAAAGCAAAACGTCGATGTTTCGAAATTAAGACATCGATGGTATTGATACATCGACCAAAACCATCGATGTTTTAAAACACCAATGTTTCAAAACATCGATCTTTTTTTATAAAAATTACTTACACATTTAAATGTGTAGTAATACAGTAACTCAACAATACATTGCGCCTCTTTTCATCACTCAATTCGATTTATCTTTTTTCTAATGAAAAACATCCACCGTATGATATCGATGTCAATTATAGAAAACTCTTTTAGTGCGAGATACTGCAACTGTTGATTAACTGTTTAACTTTTATGTATCGCATATTTTTATGAAACTTTTTTTGTTGAAATGTAAAACACCGTTATCAAAAAAAAAAAAAAGAAAGAAAGAAAAAAATCTAAAGCAAAACAAAAACAGTAAATCATCGGTAGTAATTAAAAAAAAAAAAAACTATTTCAATACGATAGATATTGCAACTGTTAAAGATAAATCTTTTTTCTCCACTAATAATAAACCTGAAGGTTTGTCTTTCTTTCTGTCTGTTACGCGCGTAGCGCCAAAACCTTTCGGTCGATTTTCATGAAATTTGGCACAAAATTAGTTTGTAGCATGAGGTTATGCACTATGAAGCGAATTTTCGAAAATTCTATTTCGTTCTTTTTCGATTCCAATTCTTAGCGAAAATTCGATAAAATAGGAAAGAAATAGTTCATACACATTTTCAAGTCTTATGCCATTCGAAAGCTTGAAATTTTCTGCTAAAAATGATGCCAGTTTGAAGTTTTTACGAGCATTAGAAGAGCTGTAATAATTGATTTTAGAATCCCGGAAATTCAAGGCTTACCTTCAGCAAAGCAAGTCAAACGATTCTAAAATGGTTTAGCTCGAGAATAAAATTTGTTTGAAAATAAAGATGAAATGAAATATTTTATCAACGGAATCAACTTTTCATGTTGTTACCATGGTTACGTTTTTATTTCGTCTATTTGTTTCGTTCTTTTTCCCTTAATAATTTTAAAAATGTATTTGTTTTTGTAGCAATCCAAACTCCAAGCCTTATTGAAATTAGGCAAATTAAATCTAATAAAACCGTGATGAGATGGCACCTGTCAATCAAATGAGAAATCGAGTCCTTTCCTTATAAAAATAGATAGAGGTAGAGAAGGAAGAAACTGACGCGTACCATTTTTGTGAGTAAAGAGACATTTTGGCGATCTGACAAGTTGTATAGAAGAGGGAATAATTCTTTAACCAAATGAGGTCAAAAAAGAGACCACATGATAGTAAACCATTCTAAATTTATCGTCTGAAAAACATATTTTACTTCATTATTAATTTATTTCAATACAAATTGCAGTGAATGGCTTGAGTGAACGAATTTAGCTTTTAATTTATCGTTTGCTGGTTGATGATTGCCGATGTTTATTCATTCATTATCATTGTGAAGAATAATGCACGAAATTTCTATGACTAATATTTAAAATTTTTAGGATCGGTTGAGTTTAAAAGAGAAAAGTGCTCCAAATATATTTTTGCAATGTGATTATTTATTGTTGGACTGCAATTGGCAGCAGTAATTGCATTTAATAAATAATAAAAGACAATATTAAAAGTTAATTTTTGGCGACAATTTGGCATTTAATTCTATTTTAGTATATTTACTGGCATCGTATAGCGATATTGCAACGTTCTTTCTAAAGTGTGTCATTTCGGAAAATGTATTATTTTGTTTTTGAAGTTAGGAAAGAAAACTTTCTTCTTCTTTTAAACTTTGGTAAGATATCTGTTGGTTTCTGTGAGCAACAAAATTGTTCTTATTTTCTCTTTTGGCTTATTTTTGTGCACCTCCCCTAAAGGTTGCATTCGAATGTCCCCTAGGGGGTGTTTTACTCCTTTTATGTTGTAAATCAGTGTAAATTTCAATGCAGATAAAAGTGATATGAATTGGCGACCACTTGGTGATATCGTCGCCACCATGATAAACTTACGAATGTGAAAATTGGCACTTTTCAGGAGAGTCAAAACACTGCATATAACTTTTTAACACCTAACGTTTTTGATTATTTTCAATTTGAAAGTGATTTGTTGACTTTTAGTTGTCTTAAAATCCAAGCAAAAATGAGTTATTAAAGATATATTCCTTATAAATAACATCTATAAAGGATATACAACTTTAAATCAATGCAGGCGATCAGGCTTGGAGTCAATTACGAGAAAATGTAATCGATTACGATTATGATTACGAGCATGAAAAATTGGAGATTACAATTACTATTGCGATTACAGTCCTCTGCCAAATTGCTATTACGATTACAACAACGATTGGATTGTGTAAAAAAATGTAATCGATTATGATTATTATATGCCAATTACGATTTCGATTACACGATTACAGCTTTCGGAGGAATATATATTATATATAGATATGCAGTTGAGAATCCAGAAATTTTTGTTGCACGGGGGGGGGGGGGGGGAGGGGATCAAGTTTCAGTGTACTTTATTAGTTAAGCGGAAGGAAAATAAAGCATTTAAAATTTAAAGCTTCTTTAAAATGTCATACAATATTACACAACAAGTAATATTTTTTATCATATTCTGTTAAATTAACTATATTTATTTTGGTAAAAATTTACTATCACGAAAAATATATATGGACAATTTCTTAATTGTCTACATGTAAACAATATTGGAATTATAAAGTTCAAAAAAAAAATCTCACTAAAATTATCTTAAAATTCTTAAATGAAATTTTTATAAAATCCTCAAGTAAAATTTAACATCTTTTAAACATAAAATATGTTTTAAAAATCTATAAATGTGCAACTTTTCCTTCTTTTATATACTTATTGATTAAAAATAATATGAACTTAAAAATATCAAGCATAAACTAAGATTAACTTATGTAGGAAAATATTTTGAAAAAAAAAGTTAGGTTAAACGATTACAAGGCTAAATTACGATTATTGAAAGAAAGATTACAATTACGATTACACAAGAAATACGTGATTAAAATTACAATTACACAATTACATGTGTTTCATTTCTAAATTATGATTATGATTACAATTACAGAAAAACGTAATCGATTACGCGGATTACGATTACGTAATCGGCGATTACTCCAAGCCTGCAGGCGATGATTGTTAGGTGAGCATTTCCACATTTTTTCCCATTGAATATCAACTGTTATATTTTGTTCTTTTCGTCTTATTTATACAAATTTAAATATATTGATTAAGACACAATTCCGACACTCAAGCAAAATGATCCTTCAGTGTCTTCTAATACATCAGGCTCTATTAATATTTTCCGTTAGTCAACGGTACCATTGCAGTTGACCTCAACAATAAGGTCAAGTTCCATGAGAGTTTAATTTTTAACCTTTCTTCAAGAACAGTAAAAACAATTTAGTCCAGTCAAATTAGACATTAAAATCGCAATCGGGATGTAGTTCTGATTTTTTAATATGTTGTTTCGGTCACCTAGGGTAGTTCAAATCTAAGTTTGCACCTTTCCAAACCCTGTGCTCGCTGCGGAATTCGCGAAAAACTGCGAAAATTTCCGACTTTTTTCAGTTTTTCCCTTATAACTTCCAAACTATGCAGCTTTTCATTACACATGTGAATACCCGTTTTAAAGAACACTAAATTCTCAATAATTTGAGCCCAAGTAGCGCTCTGTAGGATCAATAGTTTAGGAGATATCGAACTTCGAAAATTGGTCATTTTTTGCGAAAAGTGAAAAAATTATGCTTCAATCGCATTTTACACCAAATATCGATTAAATTTCCTACTCTACAAGAATAAAAATGGACATGAAGCTATAGTAAATTTAATTGGCTTTTATTTACGTCCAAAAAGAAGTCTCTGGACTCGGTAGTTCTTTCACAATTACGAAAAACAAAATGTTCGAAATTTTTGATTTTTTCGAGAAATGAAAAAAAAATCGTTTCTAATAAGAATAAGAGGCACTAGACGATAAGAAATACATGGAATGGAAAAAAAAGGTTAACATTATATTTAAATATTATTTTCATTGTTAAAAACTCTTCAAGGTTAATTTCAGTCAATGTTTAGCTTTTTTTGAGGGTCCTTGTTTGCTGTGTTCGTATCTCGAAACTGCAGAAAAGGAAGGTTTTCGCTCTTACTCCAGATATTCGTCTAAGAGAGAAACGTTATCAGTATTTTCCTCTTCTTCGTCCATTGTAACTGGATGGACGTTGTTGCAACTTTTTCCAGAGCACCGAGTGCACAAAGCAGAACATTTTAGTCCGGCTTTGCGGCAAGAACATGCTCCCATGCATCCTTTTTTTGCACTTGCACGATAGAAATTTCAGGAGCATGGGCGAGGCTGGTTCACATAATGTTGTGACTGGTTTAAGCCATTGGGGGTTTTTGACCAACCCCATTCCACTGCATCTTTCTCAACCCCCAACCACTTTTGCACTTGATGGTACGTACGATAGGAATGGAAGTTGGCAAATGAAAATGAAATTGTTCATAATCTTAATGCGAAATTTAAGGCTGAAGTGGACAAGTAGGAAAGAAAAGGGCCCACCTCAAAGCTTTGGGTGCAATATTTTAGAATGACTGTATTAATTAAGAAATTCATTCAGGCTGAGAGAGCAGGTGACTGGAAGCTCCACCAAGACACAGTTCGCAAAATGCTTCCATTCTTTCACTCAGCGGGTCTTTTTTTTTACGCCAAAAGTGCACGCTTATACCTACAATATATGAGTGCTCTGCAACAGTGAATGGTCCCAGAGGAATTTGCTAACTTCACTAAACAATACTTCACGATTCGCAGATGTGATAAATTTTGGTCAGGCGTGTGGATAGACTGGTTCTCATGAAATCCATGAAGAGTCAGGGAGATTTAACCCATGGTCGCGGAATATCCAATAGTGTACTTCTCGTAGACAAAAGAAATTGTGCACATGTCAAACATTTGCAGAGAACTGGAACGATTTTGGAACATTTTGTCGACACCAGAGCAACATGCCGATATAAGGCCAACTCAAATCCTTAGAGACAATGCTGATGTAAAGAAGATGAATAACTTTCTTAGTACGCATTCTTTATTTCCAGAAATAGAAACACTATTGTCTATCAGCAGTGGAATCGTGGCAGGTCCGGAAATTAATTGCCACTTAGCACAAGAAAAAGGAATTGAATCAGTGAAGAAACTTACAGGAAATTCTTTTGGTAAAGTTACTTGGAAAAGAAAAGAAAAGGTACTCACCTTGGGAACAGTTACAAGTTCCGTTAAAGTTCACAACACGCGTGTTGATATGGATGCACTTATTATCTTTCAAAGATTTTGTATTACGAAACAGTCGGATAAGGAGTTGAAAGAACTTTTCAAATTTGAATTGGCCCCTTATCCAATGTCTTTGTTCAATAATGAAGGGATGCGAAAAGGAACAAAATCTTCTTTCTTCTACTCTTTCACTCCACTTGAGCAAAACATTCCAATTACACCCAGTACATTTGTAGTAGTAGACGGAGGATACCTTCTGCACAAGGTTATATGGCGCCAAAAGGATTCTATCAGTTCAATAATTGATGGATATATTACTTACACATTTAATCACTTTGGTAGGAACGTAGCAGTGGTGTTTGATGGTTACCCTGAGGATGGAGCTCTCAGAAGTACTAAAACAGCAGAACGATTGCGTCGCTACTCTGTTCTTAGTAGCAGTGAGATTGTATTTGACTCTTCAACGATCATCACAGTGCCCCAGGAAAAACTATTTGCCAACGAGAGCAATAAACGACGCCTCATTAACGAGTTGTGCCTTGCCTTTTCCCACGAAGGTATTGAAACTAAAAAAGCAACGGAAGATGCAGACTGCATGATTATTCGAACCGCTCTCGAAATAAGTACTTTTTACGAGAGCGGGATCGTGGCAGGAGAGGACGTGGGCTTACTTGTTCGTCTCTGCGGTTTAGGATCAAACATTCATAATGTTTATTTCCAAAAAAATAAAAAAGGTGACTTCACTTGCACACAGTTTTCAACAACTTCATTCAGTGGAGGAGCCATGGAATTGCCTAAAGGATTCGAACTGTTTCTTCACGTATTTAGTGGATGCGACACCACATCTGCCCTCTACTGGCAAGGAAAGGCAAAGCTATGCAGCATTTTTGAAAAGAGGCAGAGTTTGATTCATTTAGCTGGTACATTTCTCCTTCCAGATGTTAGCCACGAAGCCATTGCCGAAGTAGGGTAAAAATGCCTTGTTGCTTTGTACGGAGGAGATGCATTCACCGATACTCTGCATGGTCTTCGATTCCAACTGTTTGTTAAAGCAGCTGCCAATGCGAAGGTTAACTTTGCCCGTTTGCCCCCAACTAAAGATGCTGCCAACTTCCATTCCTATCGTACGTACCATCAAGTGCAAAAGTGATTGGGGGTTGAGAAAGATGCAGTGGAATGGGGTTGGTCAAAAACCCCCAATGGCTTAATACCAGTCACAACATTATGTGAACCAGCCTCGCCCATGCTCCTGAAATTTCTATCGTGCAAGTGCAAAAAAGGATGCATGGGAGCATGTTCTTGCCGCAAAGCCGGACTAAAATGTTCTGCTTTGTGCACTCGGTGCTCTGGAAAAAGTTGCAACAACGTCCCTCCAGTTACAATGGACGAAGAAGAGGAAAATACTGATAACGTTTTGACGGATATCTGGAGCAAGAGCGAAAACCTTCCTTTTCTGCAGTTTCGAGTTACGAACACAGCAAACAAGGACCCTCAAAAAAAGCTAAACATTGACTGAAATTAACCTTGAAGAGTTTTTAAACAATGAAAATAATATTTAAATATAATGTTAACCTTTTTTTCCATTCCATGTATTTCTTATCGTCTAGTGCCTCTTATTCTTATCAGATACGATTTTTTTTCATTTCTCGAAAAAATCAAAAATTTCGAACATTTTGTTTTTCGTAATTGTGAAAGAACTACCGAGTCCAGAGACTTCTTTTTGGACGTAAATAAAAGCCAATTAAATTTACTATAGCTTCATGTCCATTTTTATTCTTGTAGAGCAGGAAATTATATCGATATTTGGTCTGAAATGCGATTGAAGCATAATTTTTTCACTTTTCGCAAAAAATGACCAATTTTCGAAGTTCGATATCTCCTAAACTATTGATCCTACAGAGTGCTACTTGGGATCAAATTATTGAAAATTTAGTGTTCTTTAAAACGGGTATTCACATGTATAGTCAAAAGTTGCATAGTTTGGAAGTTATAAGGGAAAAACTGAAAAAAGTCGGAAATTTTCGCAGTTTTTCGCGAATTCCGCAGCGAGCACAGGGTTTGGAAAGGTGCAAACTTAGATTTGAACTACCCTAGGTGACCCAAACAACATATTAAAAAATCAGAACTTCATCCCGATTTGCGATTTTAGCCCTTTTTTTTGCATAGATTGACTGGACTAATTAGGGAATGACAAAGGTTAAAATAGGTTACTATCCAACCTGAAACTATAGACTAATGACTCCTCTTGATTAGTAAAATCAGTACCTTAATGAAAGAGCGGGAAGCGTACTTTTCGCATAATACTTACTGAAACTCGCATAACTTCATTCAGTTCCAGGGTCAGTACAAAGTTTCAGAATGCTGGATAGATTACGATTTCAAACTTGTCAAAATAAATTTCACCGATATTATTGGAAGGGAGGAGGAAGACAGAAATAGCATGTTTAGAAATAGATGTTTCACTTGTTATATTGAAATGGGTGCTTTTATTTATATTCATTTAATCATCACCGAAAAAGTATTTCGTTTGAGTTGAAAGACCCCAGATAAGCCACTCACGGCGGGGCCGTCGCGAAGTCAGCAGTTTCCCTCTTTCTACCGGGCCTGCTTCAAGCGTCCGAATTCATGGGATGAGTCATCCAAGTGATCCCATGGCCAACGATTATCGAGACGGAGTAACTGCGACGCCACAGCTACTGTGCTCTGTGCTGTGCATTCAGTTCGAGCAGTTTGTTTTCCGTTGCAGACATGTTATAATAATAGAATAGATAATAATAGAATCAATAGAAATATGTTTGAAAAAAAAATTCAGACATTGTTTAGAGGGCCAAATTTGGCCTATACCGTCAAATGAGTGGGGCAAACTACAACGTATCTTGTATCCAAGTTATGGAGGCAGAAAGGAAATTAAAAATATTAAGTTTAATTGGTTTATATTCAGAAAAGAATGGCGAGTTTAAATTAAGAAATTTGAATTGTGGAGAATTAACTAAGAGTCCTGAAGTAGAAATACCCGAACATTTCTATGATGTATTTAACAGTAATAGTGATGATGAAATGTCAGTTTTGATTTATATTTCAGGTTACCTAGGTTATAAATTATCACATAAGGTTCAGTGTCTAGAATGCATTTCAATGTTTGTGTCTGATAAAACGTTAGAATTGGAGAATTCTGATGTTTATCAACTTTTATTACTGACCGACAGAGGTAAACTTAAATTTCCCCAAAAAATGTTGATAGATGTAACTGTATGTACTTTTCAGATTTTTAGGAAACTTTTAAGTAAAGACCATGAGAAATCATTTTTAAACTTTCATGAGCAAAGAAATGTATTAGTGCAACTTGCAATAGAAAAAATGGAAATTATGGAGATGGACTTTTTAGTTAATTGTAACTGTGGTACTTCTGCCTTAAATCATATTAAATATTGTTTATCAGGAATATCTAATATATTCCTTAATGATAACACAAAAACAATAAAAGATTACTACTCAAAAAGTAATAAAAGAAAATTAGGTACTTTGACAAACTGCCAAGCATAATTAAATTGTGAGGCATATCTTCATTGGTGGGCATAAAATTTGCCAATAAAAATTAAAACATTCTAAAGGAATGTTTAAAAATGTAAGATTTGGCTCGTCTTTATTCAAAGTAATTTGATTTAACTTTAGCAACTTCTTTTATACTGAAAAGCATTGGCAAGAGTGTATGCAAATGGTACTCAAAAAAAGTTTTCGTACCAAATTTGACCAAAATTGGCGTAAAATACAAATATTGAAATTCAAAAATGTCTTTGGGCTGTACGTCAATGATGTCTGTATTCAAATTCCTCTGAGCTTGGGTTTTATTATCATTGTTATAGTTTTTTTCAAATTCAAGGCCGAAAAATTTCAGAAGTAAAACCCATTGTGTGAATTGACATTGTTAATTACATATTATTGTTCAAACTATACAATTTAAAAAATGTTCTATATTAACTTTTATTTTTGTAAATAAATGTCTACTCTCAGAATGTGTTTTGCATTATTTAAAAATAGAGCACAAATTCACAATGAAGTTGTCGCAAATACTTGAAGTTCTTT
>JAXGGA010020175.1:0-18741 GCA_038373865.1 Uloborus plumipes | reverse complement strand
CATGCATTTTTTCAAAACGCTGAGTTTTTAATTTAACTTCCAGTTAAAAATGTTTTTGATGGTTGTCACTTGTCACTGTCAACGGGCATCATTTTCTTTGTTTTGGTTCCCAAACTGCCGCGTGCAGTTTCAAAATCAAAAATTTTAGGTGAAAATGTGTGCTTCCCTTATTAATACAGATTGTAAATTACGGTATAGTTTAAAAAAAAAATAATTCTGCATTTTACTTCCTTTTATTTCTCATTTTAATGCTTAAGTCTGTGTGTGAAGAATGATGTATAAAAAAGTCAAGTTATGTGCCTGAAAGACTGATTAATGACAGGATTCATATACCTCAGGAGAAACCTAGCATAATGGCCTGATTATTTCAAGGGCAAATTCTCAGAACCCTCTTCTGTCAGTAGGTGGTACAAATTTAGGAATATTTTTCATTCCCCTGATATAGTAATAAAAATTTAAGAAAACTGAAAAATATTATGCTGCATTCATTGCAACAAGATGGCTTTTTTTAGTCATCATTTTTGAAATTAGCAAGTGTTTGCATATTGAAAAGAGTAGAAATTCGTGTTTTAATCATTAGGTAAATGCTGCGTTGCTCTAATGTGCCTCATTGATGAATGTTTGTCTAGAGATATTTACACAATATTTTCATAATTTCATTTTATGACTCTCATTATCTCTGATTCTTAAAATAATGTGCAGGGGAGTCCCTGGGGATGAAATGCTTGTCCTGCCCCCATGCTGACCTAATCAGGCCCTACGGGGAATACTCTGAAAAACTTGTACTCTTCTTTTAATCTGAGAGAAATCTCACGAAAAACATGTTTCTTAGTGATAGAACAAAGATTTGGTCACTTTACCAAAAAGGTAAAAATTTGAGACATTTTCGGAAGAATTCAGCTGCCCTTGAGTTTTGGCTCCTAAACATGTTCTACTTGATAGAATTTGTTCTTGTTACTTTGTCATTTAACAAAGGAATTTTGATTCAGTTTTCTATTTAAGCATTCTATATTAATTTTATTTGTATTTCAAGGGTCAGTTCAGTGCTGGATAAGAATCAGAAAGAGTATGGAAAGCAAAATATGATTGACAACTGTGAAGAAACATGCTGGAACTCTGCACAAGTAATTTAAACTACTAACTTTTTTTTTTTTTTGTTTACTATTAAATGTTGATAACAGTGGGAGATACCAATATCGTGACTAGGAAAAATATGTATACAAATGTAAATGCTACGATCAGCAACAGGCTCTGGGCCCAACTAGGCTGGTTCTAGATAAATAACTTAAATTGTACATTGGTTTCGCATCTGTAACTAAATGAAGCTTCATACATTATCTTTAATTGCAAAAAATTGTTTTAATGCTTCTATTCCCCCCCCCTACTTAGCACAGTTAATATTATTAACATAAAACTATGATGAAATGAAAGTTCATACTAAATTCATACTTAGTTCATACTAAGCTTTATATCATTGTTTCAACTGGCTATAGAAA
The DNA here is from genome assembly GCA_038373865.1 of Uloborus plumipes. Classification (NCBI taxonomy): domain Eukaryota; kingdom Metazoa; phylum Arthropoda; class Arachnida; order Araneae; family Uloboridae; genus Uloborus; species Uloborus plumipes. The sequence continues at coordinate 17,245 of JAXGGA010020175.1, read as the reverse complement.
ACAAGAAAAACAAATGTGCTATATCTGACTCATCACACTGTGTATTATTACCCTGCAGCCCTGATGAAATGTCACTTTTGTCAGTTGTACAATTCGAGCTGCCTCTATACACAGTTTGTATATAAGCTTTTAAAAAATCTTAAAAAGCTTCATATTTAAGTACTTGGAAAACATTAAAATGTGTAGTCCTTAAAATTTTTTTGATTTATTTATTTTTTTTTTCTGAGAAGGTACATTTAAAAAACTCTCAAAAGATTTTTTGCCTCTGCTTCTCATTCAGATTCTCTGAAAATCTGCTTTTAGGAGGAAACTTCTATTATTTAAAAAACCCTTCTAAAACCTAATGCCGAATTTAGTGCACTAGAGCAGTGGTTCTCAACCTTTTCACGACTAACGCCCCCTTAAGGAGTGAAATTTTTTCCAACGCCCCCCTTCATGTTAAAAGTGAGGGGGTTTGCGAAAAGAGGTAAAAAGCTTAACATAATTTCCTTCCAGAATTTTACAAAACGGTTAAACAACATATATTTTCCCTCGGTATACATTATTATACAGGGTGGTTATAAATTAACAGGAGGTGTTTGGAGCCCTCTAGCTCGCGAACTACTGGGCGAAACATTGCCAAACTTCGTGAGCATGCATATCAGACCATGGGATTTTGATTTCTGGAATAAAAACAAATTAGTTTGAAAAATTACCACCAGGGGGAAATTTGGCGCTGTTAAAGTGTATTATTATGATTATTGAAGAATTAATTGCTACTGACAAAATATGCATCCATTTTATTTGCAAAAATGACTTTTTTTGGCACAAATATGGCTCGATATGATCGCCATTGTAAAGTTGTAAGAACTGCATACGATGCAGAACATTTTCTACGGCAGCTCGTAACATATCAGAATGGATTTCTCTAATTTTTAAAATTATCATATCTTTTAAACTTGCGATATCAGAAATGTTTCTTTGATAGCATCAAAGCATTGTTCTCTAATAGCATTTGCAACTTCGTCAACTTGTAGCTGATTAACCGTCTGGCGCCCCTAGCCTGGTTGCTGGGCTAGAAATCCAGTCATTTTAAACCGCTTAATCATGTTTCTTAAATTTGTTATGGTCAGCGGGCCTTTTCTCAACTGCTTCACTCGCCGAAATTCTCGAAGAGCAACATTGGCATTTTCATCACGCTGATAGTAGAGCTTCACTAACAAAGCACGGTCCTGCATAGTTAAAACCATCAAAAGGCAACTACGCTCAGAATGATGAGAATGCTCCCAGTCAGTCATTTTATACAGATGATCGCTAAACGCAAAGCGTTTATGCAAATTATTGCATTCTATTTGGTTGGTGGACAGCTATTTTGTTCGTGGTAATTTTTTTTTTTAATAGAAAATTCTACGGCGATCATATTAAACCTCATTTGCAAAGAACAACATTTTTGCTTGGGGAAATTGATTTATACCGCATCTTTTCAAGTTTAATTCGCGATTTTCAGTGTAATACACTTTTACAGCGCCAAATTTCCCCCTGGTGGTGATTTTTCAAACTAATTTTTTTTATGGCAGAAATCAAAATCCCATGGTCTAATATGCATGCTCGCAAAGTTTGGCAATGTTTCGCCCAGTAGTTCGCGAATTGAAGGGCTCCAAACACCTCCTGTTAATTTATAACCACCCTGTATATACACTCAGGCACATTGAAAATAGCGACCCAAGAAGAAAGCATCGGATTGAAATGAAATTTAATACACATAATGATACAGATGAGAGATTCACTTGATCTCAAAATCAAGACAATTGAACGAATACAGGGTGTGCAAGGACACAAATACAGAGCAACTTCAATAGCGCATTGGACCACCTCTAGTTGCAATTCATGCCGCCATACGGTCCGGCATTAAGTTGATTAGAGGCCTGATGTTGTCCTGAGGCAGATGGGCCCACAAATTTATAGCAGCCAACTCCAAATCATGCACAGAGCGACACGATGGCATCTGACGTTTTAACTGATCCCACACATGCTCTATAGGGGATAAGTCGGGGGAGCGGGTCGGCCATGGAAGAGTCTGAAACTGACGTAGGAAGCCTTGAGCAACTATTGCTGTATGCGGACGAGCATTATCTTGCTGGAAAATTGCCCCTGGGAGATCATTTAGGAAAAGTCCTACATGGGTCGAAGAATATCATCAACGTAACGTTGGCCGGTTAAGTTTCCACGCATCACAATTAGATTGGACCGGCTATCATAGAATATGCCCCCCAGACCATTACACCAGCTGCGCGGGCAGTGTGACGTAAAACAGTGTGGGAGGAATTCTACCGCTCACCTGGGCGCCTCCACACCTGTACACGGTTATCATCAGTCCCTAAAACAAACCGAGACTCATCACTAAACACAACTTTTTGCCAATCTGTGACATTCCACATTGATCTGGCTTGGCACCACTGTAGACGCAGTCGCATTTCAATCCGACGATTTCTTCTTGGGTCGCTATTTTCAATGTGCCTGAGTGTAGAATTAAAATGACGAATTTAGAAATTTAAACACATCTAGGCCTAAAAAATATTCGACTTTCAAAAGAAAATATTCTACTACAGAAATATATGCTAGTGGGATATTTGAGTTTGGTGATTCAAAGCCAGTTTAATCAGTCGGCTAAATATTTTTTTTTTGTAAGATGAAGGCGCAAAACCCCTCTTGGGACGATTTGGAGACGATTTCTCTTTTTTGTAACTAGGTAGGTGACAACACTGAATTCTCGTTTGACAAGGTAGGAAGAGGGGAAGATTATTAAAAAAAATTGACGATAGCCCACATAAAGGCTACTAATGTTTCCTTGTAGCCAAAATCCTGCAACATTGTTAACATTCCGGAAACCAGTTTTCAAAAATTCATTGATTGAAAGTTCAACCAATTCTTCCTGATACTGAACATCTGGTGTCTCAATGTTTTCAAAAGGGCTGATGACCCATTGAGGAACGTTCAGAGAAAAAATGTCCTCAAAGCGCTTATAGAAGTCTTTGTGCAAAGACTGAAGAGAGAGGTCGGTAATAAATGTGAGAATCATCAAAGTCGATTTCCCTAAAAATAAACCATGAAAGTAAATGAATGAAATGAGAAAAAGGAAAAGTGAAAATACTGAGGTCAAAACAAACAGTCAAACTGGGCGAGCACTTAAGCATTGCAATACGGCTGCTAGGTAAAATTTAGGAAAATAACCAAACCAAGGAAAATAATAAACTTGCACGAATACCCGCTCCCATCGAGAAATTTTGAATAACTTTGGGGGAGATTTAATTTCCCATAGGTACTAAGATAACTTGAGAGAACATGGTGAAAGAAAATTACAAAAGTAAAAAAAAAAATAAATAAAATAAAACTAAATCGATGACGTTTAATGTTCTGCCTAAAACGCTACTAGTGTTAAACGTTAAACACTCGAATGCAATTGGGAAGTTTTTCGCAGTATTTTGAATTCCCCATTTAATTTTGGAAATAAACATTAAAATCTGGTATTCTAATCTAGGAATTGTTCAGTCTGAAAACCAGTTTCGTTTAGTAACAATCAAAATAGGCGACTAAAACTTGAGAACTTAATTGGACCATTTTCACCTAAAGATAAAGTACGGTATTTTTTTACAGGTGTGATAATTACTAAGTAAAATATAGATGCATTACTAAAAAATTATATAAAGCTATTCGAAATAACATTGTAATAGTAGAAAGAATCAATCAACAGTTCGGCTAAAAAATAACCAAGCGATGGTGTGGTTAACGCTTTTGAATTTCATGTGGCTGTGTGTGATCGAAATTAGCCAAAATGTGCATCCCTGATTGCAACTGCGATTAGTTGTAGCCCCCAAAGCAGAATACTTAGTGATGTTCTGCGACGCAAAATTATTTGCCCAAAATTGTTCTGCAAGATAGATTTATACATTATATATTTACCATCAAAATGTTACCAAAAAGTGTTTTCTCATTTTTACATATGGGCGATTCTCAGTAAACTCGTCATTTTTTTACATGAAATCTGTCCGGGCACGGTTTTTTGAAATGTTTGTATAATTACGCGAAAAAATTGTTTACGCGAAAAAACGTTTCTCTTACGCGAAAAAATTGTTTTAAACATCATTTGAATAAATAATTTTCACTGCGAGTTCCGTAAGTGCAATTCTGCGGCAATATGTGAAATGCTGCAGAACTTTAAACAAAGCTTTGCCCCCGCGATTCTTTCACCGGAAAATTGTTTTTAATACAATCTGAATAACTAATTTGCGGTTAAAATGATAAGGCCCGCAGAACTACAGACGTAGCTTGTGTTCCCTCGATTCTTCCGTAGGAAAAATTATTTGAAATCTTAATTTGTTCTGTAAGATTCGTCACAGCAGTTTTGCGGTCAAAACGCAAAGAGAACTTCAAGCGAACACCCCCCCTCCCCCCCCCGTCATTTATTGATGAGTAACGATTTATTGTTTCAAAGAAAATTTTAAAAACTAATTTGTTCTGGAAGTTTCGTTGCTGACGTTCTGTGGCCAAAATGTGAAAGCCCGTAGAACTTTAAACGAAGCCTGCGCCCCTCGATTCTCTCAACAGGAAGAGTTAATAGTTTTAAACATCATTTGAATAACTAATATGCACTGCAAGTTTCGTCTCTGAAGTTCTGCGGCCAAAATGTGAAAGACCGCAGAAACTTGTACGAGCGAAACTTCAAGCGAGTACCCCTCCCCCCCATCCCACGATTCTCTCACGAGGAAAAAATGTTTTCAACATTGTCGAATACCTAATTTGTACCGCAAGTTTCGTCACTGAAGTTCTGCGGATAAAAAGTGTAGGCCCCCCGCAGAACTTCAAACGAATCCAGCTCCCCGCGACTCTTTAACGCGGAAGAATTAATTGTTTTAAACATAATTTGAAAAACTATTTGTACTACCGCTTCGTCACTGAAGTTCTGCGCCCAAAATGTGGAAGCCCGAAGAATTTCAAGCGAAGCTTGCGTCCCCGCGATTCCCTCATGAGGAAACATGGTTTAGAAAAACAGTGTCGTCACTGAAGTTCTGCGGATAAAATGTGAAGACCTGCAAAACTTCAATTGAAAATCTGCACCCCTGCGACTCTCTTGCGAAAAAATTGTTTCAAACATAATTTGAAGAACTGATTTGTGTACCTACCGCAAGCTTCGTCACTTAAGATCTGCGGCCAAAATGTGAAGGCTCGCAGAATTTCAGACTAAGTTTGCGACCCCGCGATTCTCATGCAGAAAAAAATAATCGTTGGAAACATTATTTGAATAACGAATGTGTACTGCAAGTTTCATAGCTAAAGTTCTGCGGCCCAAATAAGGACTGCAGAACTTCAAATGAAGCCTGCGCAAGTGGTCATCACGGAAGTTCTGCAGAAAAAACACGAAGGTCCTCAGAAGCTCAAGTCAAGTCGTCCGCACGTCTGCTGTGGTCTATATGGCACATGGCAGGCTATGGCGCCGACATTATTGCCTGCTGCTCTGCGAGACATGGCCTACGAGCGAAACGTTTTTTTTTTTTTTCCTTTCGAACGATAAACTTTTTTTTTTTTTTTTTTTTTTGCGCGTTTTCGAACTATAACGCTTTTTTATTTTTTTTTGGTTGCTTAATTTTGAATAGAATTGTTCTGCAGCCCCGATGTCTGTTCTGCGACGTACGTCGCCGATTTAGCAGTATTCTGCTTTCGGGGTTGTAGCATTTCCTCTTTAGGTAGCATTATCTTTCAAGGTTGTCGGATGCAAAAGATCACTAAAAAGCCAAATCGCAGAAAAAAGAGAGAGAGAAAAGGAAGAAAAAAGCTTAACTATTTTAAAAGCAAAACAGACACCTTAAAAAAACGTAAGGAAATAAGATTCCAGAGTACATAAGTTGATTTATGGTTGGCACAAATAATTCAAGTTGAATTCTTGATTGAATACAATATTTAATTTTGATTTTTAAATTTAAAATTAAATTATAATACATTTATCGTCCACTGACCACAAATTTTCCCACCGCCCCATTATCGCCCAAAATATACCCACCGCCCCCCTACTGCCCAAAATATGTTCACCGCCCCTCAGCATCTTCCCACCGCCCACAGGGGGGCGGTACCGCCCCCGTTGAGAACCACTGCACTAGAGGAACTGACTTATTTATGACTTCCACTTCATTGAATTTTAAATTAATTACTCATTTATAGTAAAAATCAGCAGATATGTTCATGTGTATGTTTAAAGTTCATGTTAACTCTATTCTATGCCATAAATTGTGTTACTCAGAAAATAAGTACTGCTCCTTACACTAAAAAGAATTGAAATGAGCTCTGAGCCTTTCTTCAATTATCACATGATTACTGAAAAACTTTACCAAGTTGAATCATATAGCTTTTGCGAGCTTTTCATCCACAAACTCACATTCTTTGCATTAAAACAGGCGTTCCTTGTCACGCCAAAACATGGGTCTAATTTATGCTTTTTTATGTTGTTTTATTGTCTTTCTGATACAAAGTAGTTTTTATAATATTAGCATCACCTTGGTTTTGGCTGCATTATAGATTGAAAAAAGAAAAGGGCACATTATTCATTGAAAAAAGAGCAATAGATTTCCTGGAAAATAACAGCAGTACAGTGAACTTTCGATTATTTAGGTTCTTTTCTCAATTTTTTTTTTAACAGTGATGATTTACTGAATGTAGAAAAATACATCAATTTTAAATTTATGAGTGAAAAATCTACTTTTAGACAGCATGCTAAATCGTTTTGGGACAAGATGCTGTTAAACAAACTTCAATCACAAATTAAGAAGAAGAATTTTTAAATGAGAAAACAAAAACTGACCGACTTTTTTGTAAACATTTAAGATATGAGCTAAAATTATAGGTAGTTATTACTACATTTTTTTTTTTTTTTTTCAATTTATGAGTGTGTAATCATTTGCTTATACTTTTACCTGTATTTTTCTCATTCAATTTTACCATTTTAACTTAAATGTATTTGTGAGTGTTACTAATATTTTTAGCTATTGTGTACACTTATAACTTTTTTTACCTTTTGTTCGGATTATCAGCGGTGACCAAGCCACTCTATTCAACGTATAATCGAGAGTTTACTGTGTTTAGCTCAATGATGGTTTCTCTAAATATTTTGGTATCATTATGTATACTTTTTTCAGGGATCTCCTCAATGGATAGAGCTAAGGTTTCCCAAGCCTACCTATGTAGCGGAATTACACATTCAATTTCAAGGAGGCTTTGCTGGGAAGGATTGCTGGGTTGAAGTTAATAAAGAAGATAAAATGGAAAAGCTCCATTCACTTTATCCAGCAGATAATAATTCTTTTCAAATATCCTTTTATGAAGCAGTGAGTAACCGCTCCTAAGCAAGAGCTAAGGCAGAAACATGCAATACACCGCCAACTCGACCATTTCGATCCATGGACAGCTGTTTCGAGCTCATTCTGCTCTCATCAGCATGGAATACGAAATTAGTCGAGTTGGAGGCAAAAAATCTATTATTTCTAATTTCACATTAGCTACCAGTTTTTTTGGCTCTCTTTGCTATATAAGAGGATTTTTGCCTCCAACTCGACTAATTTCGTATTCCATGCTGATGAGAGCAGAATGAGCTCGAAACAGCTGTCCATGGATTGAAATGGTCGAGTTGGCGGTGTATTGCATATCCTTTTATGATTTATTTTGCTTACAAAATGATTAGAATAAGTTGAAATTCTGTTAATTTGCAACAGGGTTTCTACTTAAAAATATTTTTTCATTGTATGCACAGTGCAGGAGGAGTCGAAGCATAATTGGTTCATTTTTTTTTTTTTTATTTGTCATTTTTAATCTTGTCAAAAAAAAATAAATGAGAAGTTTGATTTTCTACCATGAATTTCATTAATATTTTTCATTACCCCAGATTTTTGTGAAAATTTTAAATTCGTTAACTTTTTTTTTTAAATATTTTTAAACAGAATTTTTTGAAGTGTACCAATGTGCCCTAGGCCCTTGGTAGGTTAGTCCACATTACGAAAACAATATCTATAACAATTTTGATGATAAATATTATCCAATATTGTAACTAATTTATGTTCTTTTGTTTTTAGCAATTAAAAACATAGTTTACAGATCAATGTAACATAATAATAAATTGAGACTAATATCTACTTTTGCTCTATTTATGCCAGAACAGTTTACATATTCTCAAGAATCTGCACAACTAGGTCTTCATCAACAGCTCTGTTGCTATTACTAACAGTTTACTTTTTAAATTCTTTTAAAAGTTTTTGCCTTTTTTTTTTTATCCTTTTGTGATTTTTCTAAAAATTGACCATTGTACTCCAGGTTCCTGGTCTGAAAAATGCTGTCATATTTTTAGAAAAAATTAAGCAACAACAAATAGCTATGAAATTAAAGTTGCTGACTTATGAAAATTACTCAGAACTGGAAAAATAGCAATAAAATTGGTTCAGTAATACTGTACTAACTAAAATAAAACATTAATAGTATTAAAAGTATCCAGACCGGTTTAACGTTCTCCGTACTCCAACAAGCACACTGTATATTTTCATTGGACACTTGAACCTCATGACGCGAACATTCTTGCAAATTAAAAGTTTGTTCATATTAATTCAAGTTCAGATATTAACTAAAAATTGCTTTTCCTTACTTTTTTTTCAGTAAGTTTTATGTTAGCTGAAAACTTTTCTTGGGCAAATCCTATATTATCTGACGCCATCTATGTGTAAAATAGAATGGATTGAAGGTTTTGTGAGGTTCAATAACATTTCACTTTTTTAAAAAATAATAATTTTGCTTTGAAGTGATTTTATTAAGAAAAAAATAAAGTTGTAGGTACAAATTTAAATATTCTTAATTTCTTCTGTGAAAAAATTGAAAATTCCTTAAAGTCTCTTTTTTTCTATGTTAAATTAAAGATAATAATATTATTAAAAACAAATTATGTTAAGGGCAATTCCGCGGTGTCGGACGTAGACTTTGTACAAAATTCAACTTTTTAAGTTCAAAATTTTCAGGGTAAAAATAAATTAATTGAACCATTTTTTTTTTCAATACATATGCATGTAGGAACAACCAAAAAACCTCTGAAATTTCTGAACAAAGCTTGAACTTTACATATTAAAAAAAAAAAAAAAAAACTTCATGGTGTCGGACGTAGACTCAAGGGGAACAGCAAATTCACTTACCGTGCAAAAACCCAAGATTCAGCTCAATGAACTGTTTTTAATTTTTTTGAACACTTGAATGTTTAAGACCAAAGTTGAAATATGAATAATTTTACCTTTTTTGCCAAATTTATTCAAGAATATATAGCAAAAAAAAATGTTCTCCTACGGTGTCGGACGTAGAATAGTCGGTGTCGGACGTAGAAAGTGCAAAGTAGGTAACGTCTGACATAAAATAGATATCTTAAAAAGCTGTTTAACTTATTAATTTATTGACAAAATTATATATTATGAACATAAAAAGGGAAAAGTAAACAAAAGAAATTTTTAAAAATATTTTCCTTAAATTTGAACTGTCCTCTGCTCAAGCTGTGGCAAAATTTTTCTCAAAACATTTTCAACAGGATAAAATATTTTGTCCTCCTTAAAGTGACCTTTATCTTTGTGCATAACAGTTACTTCTGCTTCACCTTTGTTTAACTGGGTGATGAGTCCAGAAATAAGATTGGACTCGTACTTAACTAAAACCCAATCATTAAGTTGCAGATTTAAAGCTGGAGCCTCCTCCCTATCTTCAAAACTTTCATTTTCAGAGAGCTCTTCAAACAATGTTACTTCTTTTTTCGTTTCTGTTAAAGAAGTATCAGACACTATAACTTTATTTTCAGCTATTGCTGTCATCCAATGTACTGAATGAATATTTGGAATAGAAAGGATTTTCTCCCAGTAAGTGATCATATTTTCAGAGCTGGAATTTATTTCATGTGAGGGTATATAGTTAACCTTCACACTTGGCATTAGTTTTGATGCCAGAGTTGCGTACTCTTCTGGGGTACTGATGGTAGACTTTTCTGCCTTTATATGTCCCCAGTTCTTTTCAGTGCTCCGACAATCCCATAAACTACTCCCTTCCCATAGGAAGTAGCAAAGAAACTCCATTCAATATTAATATTATTATCTGGATCCCATAAATACAAATTGGAAAATAAGAACCGTTGCTTGAACTGGGCCCATCCGAAAATACTAGAATATTTTTAATAGATGGGTGTTCAGCTTTCAGTTGCTTCAGTAAAAAGCTCAAAAACTTAGACTGTATATTTTGTGTGATCCAAAGTATCGGATACAATAGAAAAACTTTGGGATTGATTTTGATCTATCTAAGCATGTGCTGGAAAAATTGTGACTTGCGAGTGCACCCAATGTGCCGACTGAATTTCATTTTGGTTCATTATTGCTGCATTTTCAGCAAAATCAACTTGTAGAACGATAATTTCTGAATCAACATTAGAGTTTGTCATATAAAAAGCTTCTGCCTGTTGTCTTTTGGACAGACAGAACAGCAAACAGAAGTTCAATATCTAATTGAAAGAAGCTTGAAAAATGAAAATTCTAAAATTTCTCAGAGTTGAGATGTTTTTCCAATTCAATGAGTTTAGTTATTCCAGCAGATTTTTTAATGAAATAAATGAATATAAATATGTAATTGGACATGCATGATATATTAAGAAAAACATGATTAGAAATATTGTAGTCTTAAGAACCTGGTTTCAGTATTGAAAATTTCGGTGTCGGACGTAGACTTTTTCTAATAGTTAATTAAAGCAAAATTAATTTTTTGAAATTTAATTTGAGTGAATATTTTTAATTACATATAAAATCCTTATTTGCATAGAAAATATTTTTTAAAAATATCCATTCATTTTTACGATACATTAACCTTTAGTCATTTTGGTGTCGGACGTAGACTTACAGAAGTACCTTACTTTAAAAAAATCCCAAAAATTAAATTACACAGTTTGAGTGTAATTTTATTGTACATAACTCTTCTAGAGACTCTATAGAGCCATATTAAAGAGAGATCAGTTGAAAATTTTAATTAATTAAGTAACACACAGCTATTATCAAGTGTTAGAAAAAAAGCACACTTAAGGACTTGAGCATAATAATCTGATTTGATGGCTCATAACTCTAATTAATTTTGCTTTTTAAAAATTGTTTTTGCTATTTTCATACACTTTGGATAATTACCTTTCCATTGATACCAAATTTGTGAAAAAAATATGAATTTTAAAATTTGCAACTTTTTCCCCTTTTCTGTGGAATTGCCCTTAAGAATTATTTCGTGTCATGTTAAATATAATTTTTTAAAAAGTTGGATTTTGTGTCTATTGCAAAACTGAAGAAAACTTGATGGTAAGAAAGAAAACTTTTTTTTTTTTTGCAAATGAGGTCCCACTGCAGTTATTTTATTAATTTGTTTTCAGTGTCTTTACATATTAATCCTTAACTTGAGCAAGTATTCTCATTGGAGGAAAATCTCTCCAATTGTATACGGGTCATGTTCGGCAGCAGCACTGATTTTTATGGAAGAATCATTGTTTATAAATTTGATGCAGTTTCTAAAACTAAATCTTAGCATTTGCACTATAAACATGTATTTGACTCTTTAAATCATAAAAATGTATCATATTTGCAAAAACTGTATAAAAAATTTATACATAATTTGAAGCATTTTAATTTTGTACCATAAGTATTTTGTTGTAAAAATACTGAAAATGGTATTGTTATAAATTTCTTTCAAACATATATGCAATATATATGGAGATTTTATATAATTTCTGTATTAAAGAAGAATGTTTTCTAAAATATTATTATGTACATATAGTCTGTAAATAAATCATTGTAATAACTTTGTTGAATTATTTTTAACAATGTTTTAAATATCTGCAGAACTGTTATTGTTAGAGAGAAGAATTAGCTTTGAATCTCAATGTCTTTTTAGCCTACTTTTCCAGTTAAAGTAAAAAAAGATGAAAAAGCTCTAAAATTCTCTTATACATCTTAAAAAGTCCAAAAATAAGTCAAAAAGGAAGAAAAATAATTGAATATCAAAAAATTAAGAATTGGAAAGAAGGGTTTTGAGATAAGGGGAAAATGTGTGTCTGTTGGTCGGTCTGTCTGTCCCCCTGTAATAACTTGAATGAAAAGTCTGATTTAAACAAACCTTTTTTTTTGTTCGAAAGATCTCAGCAAGTACACCTCATTCCCATACTTCACTTCTTGATTTTGAACCGTTTAAACAACCTGTCCCGCGCTACTAACTTTTTAGTGAACAGTTCGATTTGAACAAACTTTTTTTTCTTCTAATGACCTCATTGAGGATACTTCATTCCCGTATTTAAATTTTTGATTTGAGCTCGTTTAGTTCTTGACAGAACTTCTTGTTCTTTATTACTTCTAGGGTAATCTGATTTACCTAATTTGGTGATAACCTTTTTTTCTGAGATGATGCATGTTTTGGATGGTTATATAACCAATTTATAAATATTTCATTAGATGAAATAAACTCCAAATTCTTAAGCAGCAGATAAAAGGAATTTTTTTATCCAACATCTAACTAAGCAAAGCTAATACAATAAAACATCTCAGCAGCGATCACTGTCCATTCCTGAAAAAAAAGTCGCTAATGGAAGTTGGTCTTTCCTAGAGGTTGTTTTCAAACGTGCAAGAAACAATAATATCACCAATCGAAATCAACTATATTCTACCTGCAGCATATTACTGAAGCAGTAGTGGATTTACTGAACTTATAATGGTATTTTTGAATATCCTTAGGAGCCCTTATGGTTGTACCCTTGCAATTGCAGCATGGTAAATTCACCACTATACTTAGGAACATTACTATGAGTCTGAAATCAAAGAATCAGCGTTTACTCATGACTTGGCAATTTTTTTCTCCTTGGTTGGAAGGGGGAAGGGTCAATCAATGCATTAGGATTGGAAGTATGAATGAAAACGGCAAGTTCTGGTAGAATGGGGGGGGGGGGTAACCCCTGTCTGGCTGTGCCTGTTAGGATTCTACTACCTCGCATTGGGGTTCCGGCAATGAAAAATTTACAAATTAACAACTGGTGTGGAGTTAAAACCTTGTATCTGTTTCCTAAAAGAAATTATGAATTCATTTTTTCCCGTTCATATTTACAAGAGAAATGAACATGACCAACAATTACCTTAGTGATCAATAATTTCTCAGGATAACATTTGATATACCAAAATAACTAATTTTAATATGAACAATATATGTACGAATATTAATTCAAAGCTAACACTCTTTTTAGATGATCTATAAGAAAAAGTTACAGAAATAACTGAATTTCACTATAGAAAGGTTTTTTATGTCAATATATCTATACATATATTTCTAAACTCATCTTCAAAATAAGTTTAGTAAACTCCTGATTACACTACTCAACGCCAAAAACGTATCCAGCTCAAAAATAGCTATTTCGGGTGTATTTTGTCGCCCTAAACATGAAAATCACCATAAAAATTCGAGATTAGCTGTTATTTCCAAGATGCAGAGCCAATAAGGTAGTGAAATCCCACTTATGTTCTATTTTTCCTGGCATATAAAAGCACCTCCTTTGAAACTTGCTACCTATAAACTTCGACTCCTAGTTGGGATAGAAAATCTCACTACATAAAACACTGAATATTCAAGAAATTTCAATTTCAGAAATACCGGAAATGCGCCTCTAGCACAGTGGAACCTCAGTAGCTTGACACCCCACGGGAACACGAAAATATGTCGAGTTAAGCGGGTGTCAACTTAACAGGATTTCATAATTTCAACTATTGTAGTGTTTTCTGTGTTGCTTTTTTAGTAGCACTTACTATCAAAGTTATAAATATTAATTTCGGCAAATGATTTTTCCTCTTCTTTCTTGTTTGTTTGAAAAGTACATCACAAAATAAATAGGACACTTTTGAGTACCTTATTTGGATTGAATCCATAATTTTTGAAAATAGATTAGGGCACCTTTTTAAAGGAAAAATCTTTGCTCACGAATTTGAAAAACCTACATCCTGCTGATGTGGTCTTGTTTCTCTTCTGTACTACCCTATATATACTGTCGTCCCCGCTCAATCGGGGAACGGATAAACGAATACCCTGCTTATACGCATAAAATATCTCAGAACCGATGCCATAGATGTAATGTTAAAAGATCCCCGCTTAATCGAATAATATTTCTTGGAGCCGACAGTATTCGTTTAAGCGGGGCCGACAGTATATATATATATACAGTGGACGCTCGATATAACGACCGTCTCCGTCCTACAGAAAGCGGTCTTTATAACGAGTGGTCGCTATAAGAGGTAGAATATAGAGTATATTGGAATACAGTCGGGGTTTTTCTCATTGGTCGTTATATTAGGATGGTCTTTGTAACGAGTGGTCATTATAACGAGCGTCGACTGTATATATAATTATATATATATATATAGGTACATTTCTCCAACTCTTTCCTAGCCTTTGGACTGTACCAGCTGAACAAAATATGGTGACCACTCTGGGTACTAGCGAGAACTCGAAAAAAGAGCTTGTTCTGAAAAACACTTAATTGACTCATGCGAATTCTGCAAAATTCTCAGGAATGGTTAATGAGAAAGAATATCAATAGCAAAAAGTGGAATAAAATAGCAAGTGGATGCTGGTTGATGGAAGTTTCTGTAAATGTGAGTCAAGTTAGAGAGGTTTGTACACAATGAAATCAACATTGGACCAACCATTGAAAAAATAAATGTCGAGTTAACCACATGTCAAGTTATTGTATATCCACCCATGCTCGTTCTGCTGGAATTTATGAATAACTTCATAAGAGCTATGAATAAGAGTGGTTTTTAAAAACTTAAAAGAGAAATTTCCAAGATGTATTGAAGCAAAGGTTACATCTAGAATTTTTAATGGCCCTTCAAATACGCTTCGTTATGAAGATCACTGTTTTTGATAGGCAATTTTGAGGCGTAGAGAAAAACACCTGCAAAGATTTTAAGGGTGTCTTACAAAAATATCTCAGCAGAAAAGAAGACGTGAACAGTTGGTCGAATAAATCCTACAAGTTCTGGGAATATTAATATGTCTCTCAAATGGAATTTCCTCTTTTTTTTAACAAAATTTTTTGTCCAAAAATAGTGGAGCTGTAAGTGATGAGCATAGGGAAAGTTTCCTCAAGATATCTCTAATGGAACACAGATATTAGAGTCCTTGAGCTGAGTTAATGCTGACGAAATACTGCTAGATTCTTACAAGAGATGATCCTTCTTTGACATACAAAAAATAAAAAATGAGCATTTATAATAGGATAAAAACATCCACTGGTTCCTTAAAAAAAAAAAAAAAACATTTTTTACTCGGTATGAGCATTAAAATCGTTATTTACAAGTGATATAATTGATTTAACAATATCTTCAGTATTTGTACACATTTTATTGGTTATTGTAGTGCTGTAATTGGGGGAAAAAATGGAAAAAGCATCTTTTTAAGGGGTAAATATCTTCATGTTTTAAAGAAAATCAACAATTGGTCATGGATCATGGATTTTAAAAGACATAGTTGCTCAATTTCAAACTAGGTGCAAAATTTATGTATCTTAGCCCTCTTAAGCATCACCCTGATGTTTTACAAATTACTAAATCTGATTGCATTCATTTCTTTAAATCTTGTTTGTTTTCTTTTACAAAGTAATTTAACATCTTGGGCATCAATAATTTTGTGCTTAGCATTGTTTTTAACTCTTCTAACGCCTTATCGTGTAGTTTGAACACACACTTCTAATTTTGGCACACTCATTTGAAAATTATAACTTACTGTATCCGAGTTTATTCAAGATACTCAAAAAATTATCATTTATTTTCACTTGTATCTAAAGTTAATAAAGATTTCTGAAAATAAAATTGACCTAAATATTTAATCAAGGACAGCGGCGGCGGACTGGCTATGTGGGAATTTGGGAAAATGCCAGAAGGGCCGGTCCTTTCCTGGGCCAAAAAGGGCTGGCCCATATAAACCAGACTTTTTTTATTAAAAAAAAAAGTAATTTCCGTAAAACTACCAAATACGAGGCGGCAGGAGCAAAATTTCTAGAGTTCAACTGCAGAAAGGGAGTGGGCCATCTATTTCTAATGTTTGAAGAAAGGGCCGCCAAAGCAAAAAAAAACGAGCTAATGAACTTTAATGTGTGTATATCAACAATCTACTGTAGATGTACTTCTGAATGACCAACAGTTTAGGTCAATTGTCTGTCAGATGCTTATCATTAGAAGGGTTCGTAGCCATCATGTGTGTGGTTCTCTTTTGTGCCTAGCTAGCAAAAAGGATACGAAGACTTGTGCCATCTCTTGCCACCTGCTAGCCCAGGTGTAATAAATGTAATACAAGACGTTCATCAGGGAAAACAGTCCTTCATCGTTCAGACGCCCTTCTTGGGGTAAACACTTGACGACATATTTACATTAATTTTTTTTAATAAAAATATTATTATAAAAATCCTTTCAAAATGGGGACAAAAACATAGGCCTTTGAATACGCTTTAAATTGATAAGAAGTTAAAATACAGTCAGCAGGGCTTAAAATTTCATACTGAATACTACGATTAAATTTTTGGAGATATCAATTTGAAAAATTGCCGATCCTCTAAACGTACCAAAAGATAACCTACAATACAATTGCGTTTTTTTTTTTTAATTTCAAAATATTCGGTTTTTATCCCCCACATCTCTTTGCCCCTATTTCATCAAGGGTCTTCCAAAACTGCTTGTTTAGAGCTAAAATTTCGAAAACGAATTTTCGAGAGAGTGTCTCTGATCGCATTCTCCCTATTATAATCGGAGATGATTAGATTTTCGTTTTTAAGATTTCAATTTCAAAGAATTTCTCTCCCTGGAGCCTCGTTTAGATTACCAAAGTTTGCCTAAATTACATTTTTAAGAAGATTAATTCGAAAATTTTCCTCGAATCCTCGTCCCCTGAATTTTACCAAAAATTGTCTAAAACTGCATTTTTCGAGTTACAATTTAAAAAAAAAATTCCCGGGGGAGGACTGCCTGGACCCCCTTTTCTATACTATTAATTGATGTGTAACAGATGCCCTTTACAAATTTCGATTTGGAAAACGGAAGATTGAGTACCCCCCTCGAATTTCCTTTTTCCCTCAACATTTTCGAAGATTAGTTTTAAAATAAAGTTTTAAAACTACAAAATGTGATCTGAGTAATAAATACACTCGCATTTA